>JAWDEX010000016.1:5940584-5951059 GCA_035221805.1 Trichilia hirta
CTTTTTGTTACTTTTCACTGACCAATCTATCTAGGTTAACTTTGGATCAGATTCATAGACAAAAGTTTATAATTTATTAATTAGCTACTCAGAGGTTAAAGTACAAATTAAGATCTATTATGTAGAGTACAAAATAAATTATTGTTCTACAGCTTGATCTAAAAGAGATAAAAAAATCATCAAAGAAATTATTAACATTTTAGAAATCAATGAATTTTTAATGAATATTCAATTGAGCTTAAAAAGTAGGTTGAAAAAATTCTTCTAAAGTACCAGAACTACTGGTAAGCATATAACAGCGTCAATGTTACAAATCATTCTTACAATATGTTCATGCATAAAAGATATCTTTAGTTCATTTTCAATTATTTTTTTAATGAGATTTTTTATAGTTAAAGGCATAAGAATAATACTAAGCACTTGACTGTCTCCTAATTGACACACATCCTATTAATCGCAACTTACCTCCTTCATAAAATAAATAGATCTTTCTTTCAGTTAAAATCTGATCCAAATTACTGACACTATTTATAAAATTTTTGTATTTTTTTAGACCATTCACACAAAAATATAAATATTTTAAATTTGATGAATAGAAATCTTCTTTATTTCTATCTAAACTTAAGTGTATAAATAAAAAATAATAATGCATATTTATAGAATAAAAAATAGATAAAAAAATAATCACTATACAAGTAAAAAATATATATATATTTATATAGTAAATGATAAATAATAATTATACTTATATAAGTGGGCTAACTATTTAAATAAAACAACAAAACAAAAATAACAATAGTAAACACATATATATAATAACTCTAGAAACAGTTTAAATATCTTTTATGGATTAAAGATAGACTTTCTCTCTAATTTTCTTAAAAATTAGCAAACAGGGTCATTTATAATGAGATTTTTAATACTATAGCATTTATGCTCATTTTAAAATAATTTCTATAATTTTAAAGGCTCATATTACACTAATCCATAAGAATACATCTCAAGAGTCAAGAGAATATTATCTAAAAACTCCTTACTCAGTTTATTCTTAATGAATTAAATTTTGTTCTTATAATTATTAGAAAGATATCCTAAAGAGTAATATTACTTATTATAATTTTATCTTACACATCTATAACAAACTTACAATTTTTTTGCTCATTTTTTTTTAGAATAAAAACTATTACTTAAACTAAGCATATGAGAAACAAAAGCATTAGAAGATTGTCTGCCTAATTTAATTTTTACTTCAATCAACTATCTTATCTCTTGAAGGATGCTATTGTTCATGAGTATTTTTAATGTTGTCACTCTGATCTTGTAAATTTTTAATAAATTATTTACAAGAAGGGAAGAAAATTATTTATACAATTTTGAAAGATTTTCACCTATTTTAAAAATACAAGCGAAAACTAAATAGTAGCTATTTTGAAAAAACTAAAATCTCACATATTATTGTTATTTGCAACTTAACTAAGAGTGAGAAGACTATCTTGTAAAAAATAAATAGATAATTATTAATATAATTTTTAATATTTGGAAAACTCTTTCTTCTTTAACTCAATTTTGCAAATAAAAAAAATAATTATATATTTTTATAGTAAAAAAAAGTGAAAATAATAGTAATATCTATATAGACTAGCCCGACTATTAAATAAAAAGTAAAAAAAATAGTAAACACCCATATTATTAATAACTTTATCAGAATTAACTTAATAGCTTGTCAAATTAATTTAAAATTAAGCAACAATAAATAGACACATCACTATCTAAATTCGACATATAAAGCTAAGATACAAATTTGTCAAATAAATTTGATAAAATAGTTTAAAATTTAAATATCATATCATTATCATAAATTTAACGCCTCGAACTTTATTTATAAAGCATGAATAAAATTTACAGAGAACAAAATTAGGTTATAATATTGACAATGAAAAATAGTTTGACAAAGAAATTTTAAAAATTTTTGCTCAAACTGTATGATATATCTCAGATTCATGATGCCAAGTCATCTAAAGGCAAATGGATAAGTGTAGACTATAAATAAAGTCATCAAAAAATGCTCAAGAAGAAGCTTAAAAAACAAAAGATTTCCTTAATTAATAAACTACCAAAGGTGCTTTGTGTTTATAGGACGACCTCAAATATGGTAATTGGAGAAATCCCATACTTATTAGCCTTCAAGTTTGAGGCAATAATCCTTATTCAAATCTATTTCCCAATATTTTGGGTCAATAATTATAATGAAGATAAGAATAAGAAGGATAAGCATTTAAATTTAGATCTGTTTGAAGAAAAAAGAGATCAGATCTTGATAAAGACAATGGCTTAACAACTAAGAGTATCAAAATATTAGAACAAGAATGTTTGACACTGAACTTTTTAAGAAAAAGATATAGTTTTGAGATAAGTCATAATGAATATAAAGGTACCTGAAAAAAGAGTACTCAGCATAAATTAAGAAGTACCTTATAAGATCACCTAGATTTTGAGACCTAAAGTATACAAATTGAAGTCCCCTAATAAAAGTGAAGTCAAATGATCTTAAAATATTGAGAGGTTTAAATTATAATATTTCTAAAATTAAACTTAGATTTATAAATTCCACCTTAAATGTAATAAAGTAATTTAATCTCTTAAAGTATGTTTACTTTTATTGTTGAACATATTCCTACATTTTCAAGAGTTACCAATGCTTCATTGTTAGTTTGTTCCCTAAATGAGAAGATTATAAAGTCTTGCTCACCTCAGGATAATAAACCTAAAACCTAGATTAGCCTTAAACTTGAGCCTATGCCCTATAAGGGTACAAACTGTTTAAGAAAACCTAATTATAAGATTACAACAAACACTAATAATGTCATCTAAAAAAAGAAAAATAGGATACAAGGTCTAAAAGAGATTTTGATTGTGAAATCAAAATGAATGAGGACTTAAATTACAATTACAATTGGCTCGACCTAAAGCAAAAGATAGAATATACTCATAAAATCTCAAGAGCATAAATGTTACACATAAAAGAATAAGTTATCAATTGTCAAAAGTTTAGTCATAGTCTAATGCTAGTCAGAGCGTAAGCCACATAATAATAATCCTTAAAAATTTAGTTTCAAGGAAAGAGACCCTAAACTAAACCACAAGGCCAAATTCAATGCTTTGACTTAGGTTAGATCCTCTAAATTTGTTACCTATAGTTAACCAAATTTATCTAAACTATATACTCAAATGCATATGAAGAGGTTAGGCGAGTAATACAAGTAAAGTAATCAAGGAAAACTTATTACATAAAAGTAAATCTAAGTCAAGTACAGGGAAAATAAAATTAAGTTTGTTACAATTTCTAATAAAAGTCAAATTCAAGTGAGAAACCCAATGTTGTTTACTTTTTTCTAGTAGAATCATTAGGAGCAAAAGCATCATTAAAAGAAAGAGGCTCGCATTCCAAATCCTTATAGAGCCAATCCAAGTCTAGGTCAGGGAATTTTCTATAAAAGGTCCTACAAGAAGGTCTATCCCCTTATTGACCTTTTTAGTAACTAATGCCTTAGCAATCTCCTGAGCCTTCTTGAACTTTGCAAAAAAAGATTTGGCAAACTCTTTTTTAGTGTTTAGGCTTAGTTAAAGAGCCTGACACTTTTTTGTGGCCTTATTTAGACCTTATTTAAAAGTTCTTCTCTTGTTAGATTTTAAATAGGAGGACTCAAAAGCAACAACTTTTCTCTCAAACTTTTCTTTCTTTTGAGCTCATTTGTCTTGCTTCTCTTCAAATTTGGTTCTTTTGATGGCCAATTGTTTCTCCATCCTTTCCACCTAGTCCACTATATATTCATTTTGCTCCTGCAATTTAATAATCTTTGCATTAGTAAGGCATTGGCCTTTACATCCCTCATTACAAGTTCTTAAATGCTGCTTAGGATCATTAACAACCTGGGATAGCCATGTCAAGCAAACCATAGAAATCTACACCCATACCCATGCTAGGAATAAACACAAAACCACAGAAAGGAAATCACTAGAAAAGAGAGTGAAAAAAGAAAAGGCTTACCTTAAATTCAAAGAATGCTAAGTCTGAATTGCAAATAGCTTCTAAAAGTAAAGAAAAGTTTGATGTATTTCAAAGAATAATGGCTTGAATTCAAAAGAGATGTAAATAAAAGCATAGAAGGCAAAGAAAATGGTATTTATAGAGTAAAATAGAAAATTATAGATGAATCGATTTGATAAATCTTGTCCATTGATACAATAAATAGTAAAGATGATGCCAAGTCAGCAATAAAATACTTGAAAACTTTAAAAAGTAATCGCCAAATTCAAAAAAGAGTCTTGACTCATTAATAAGCAAGACAATTCAACAACGACTTTAAGAATAAAGATGTTTTTTGTCTTATAGGCTAATAAGAAATTAACATGTTAATGAGAATTTAAAAGGTTTAAAGTTGCATTTAAGACTTATGTGTAAATGACAACTACAAATTTAAAAATAGGTTACTAAACAGGGATTATTTAGGTTAGAGTCTGAGTTTTTATTAAAAGTCAATATTTTACTAAAAGCTAAGGGCTTCATGTTCAGAGAAAAATACCTAAAACTTCAAGAACTAGCCATATAATCAACACCCAATAAAAAGTCTATTTATATCGAGAGGAGTGTTATAGAAATAATCAAAGATCAAGCAATTATCAAACAAAAGTAAACCCTGGGCCTCAATAATTCAAGTATATAATCAAAAGTCCCAAAAATTGATTGATCTCGAGTTTTGATAAGTAATCAAGCCCTAAGATTAAGTTAAGACTAGAACAAAAAAGCTTAGTGTTGAAAATTGGCCAACTCAGATCAAGAAACATAAAACTCTTGAGAACCTTCCATACTAGATGTTAGGTAGTTTAGTCTTGATAGATGATCAAATAAGGTCTCAACTATGAAGTTGAACTTCAAGACCGTTTTATGATAGTTATTTGATCATATAAAAAATTCAAACTTGTAAATACTTCTATAAATAAAGAAAGATTTTTTTAGTCTAGTGGTTATATCCCACGATAGAGGGTAGTAATCCCATATTCCAATGATATCACAGTTATGGGAACATGACTATAATTAAACACGAAAAGCAAACAAAAGGTATAAAAAGGAAAACAAAGTACCAACTTTTGAATCAGGCTACAGAATTATTGTCGATTTTCTCTTTAAAATTTTTTTTTTTAAAGAAAAATTCTAATTTAAGTATTGAAAGATTTTTATCGGACCACCGACTTTACCCCTAATTATTGTTTAATGATTTTAGGCCATTATAAATCTACCGACGAGAAGAGGAAGTTATTCTAGTGCTTAGAGTTTAAGAAAAATTTTTGTGCATTAATATTTTTAATTTTTTATCCTTTTAGAATGTTATAGTAAGCCAAAGTAATATGGAGAGATGATAGCAATATTCAAAGGGAAAAATTTATCAAATGGTTTCCCTGCAGAATATGCGTCAACATAAAAACTAGGAAGGAAAAAAAAGTCAATGCATTTATAAGACAGCAAGAATTCATCCTTTTGCAAAAAATGAACTTCTATTCGTGATGCTCCTGTGTGAGGAAGAAACATCTAAAAATTTTCTAGCTTTTTTCATGAACCTCTTGTGAAATGAATATTGGCAACAATCAAGAATTTGATTTTTGTTTAATCTTGAGTGTTTCATTAGCTTATCCAAGTAAGTGGCATAAGGCTTGGGCGAATCATGTAACAAAATGATATTGGTCGATCACTTGTGCAGCAGATGATAAGAAGATTATTAAAAAATTTGTGAGAAAAGAATTATTGTATATTAACTGAGATATCCATAATACATGAATATAAATGCTTATTTATAGACAGAAAGTATCTAAAATAACTACTCTAGAACATAAGATAAAATAACTTTATCTCTATCAAATATGCTTAACATACAATAATAACTCTAACTAGGATAAGATAATTATAATATTATGTTAAATCACTTATATTCAATGGTTTGGGCCTTTATCTAAGGGTTTAAGTTTTTAGATGAAGTTGTAAAATCAACATGTCATATGGTATCAGAATTAGATTAAACCTCACGCCTTGTATTAAACTAAATCTTATGGGCTCTTAAATTCTCCAAACCCACTCATCTCAGGTTTTTGTCTTGTCATGTCATCTGAGAATCTTTAAAAGTAAATCTTATGGACTTATGGGCTCTTAAATTCTCCAGCCCATTATCCTTAGGCTTACTGTTCTCTTAAATTCTCATAGCCTAATAAATCAAATCCATTCACCTCAAGTTTCTTGTCTTGTCACGTGATGGAAATACCCAAGCCCGTGGGTTCTTAAATTCTCATAGCCTATTAAATCAAATTAGGCTTATAAACTTGGGAAGGTTAAACCACTGATATATAATTGCCTAGGCTCCTATCTAAAGCCTTAAGCTTAAATTAAGCGGCAAATTCAACGTTTTTTAAATCTGGATCATGAAATCGACCAGGCGAGATTCAAAGATTCAACCATAGGCATTGAAAGCTTCTTGTCTTGTTAAATAAGTCTTTTCATGGAAGCCTCCTTCGTTTAATATGCGTTAAAGTTATACCAATTCCCTCTCATTTATCATTTCATTTTAATATTATTAAGTATTAACAAATATTATCATCTTCACCAATTAAGTTTTCGTCTCTTTGAAATTTCTCCACCTTTTTCACTAACTCTACTTTATTGCTTTCTTATAAGTTGGTTCTCTATACTTTGAATTATGAATCAAAATCGAATTTGTAAGCGTTATCCATATTTGGTACTAATAGAAATGGAGGTAAAATAAGTTTCCCTATTTTAAAGAGAAATGGAATTTGTTTAAGGTGAGGATGTAAGAAATTGATATTACATTCCAAAATATAATCAATCTCTACCAATTTTAAAAAATTATGAATAAAATATTGTAATACTGGACCATGAAAAGAGTTTTATTTTTTGAAATAAAAGTAACAATATTTTATTTTGATTAATTTTTTTAAAATGATCCTATCATATAGGTATATTCATAAAATAAATAAATAAATAAATAAATATTAGCGGATATTTGTTCGTGTTTAATAATATGGCGTTATGTTCTGGTTTGTTTTCAAATTTCAAGAGTACATGTAAATATCCTTATAGAATTATAACAGACTACAAAGTTTAAGACTAATTCAATGTGGCCTAAATCAGTCTCCTTTGAGCCTAATCTTTAAATCATTTCATTTGAGATGTGATGCAGCACAAACGTTTAGGTCTAAAATGATCAATCCATATCCCATTTTTATTTGATTTGAATTAAGAGAAAATTCTTGCCATCCCAACTGGGAACTGGCCAAAGTTGAGTAGCATGAATTCCTGGGCAGGCAGCTGATTGAGTGAGCGAGGATAACAGACGATCATAATCTGGATAAATTGCTAGAGAAAGCAAAGCCCACCAGCTCCCTCCTCAACATCTTTCCAGCAGTGGTTTTCGGAATAGAAGTGATAAAAGCACCGCGTCTTATCTTCTTGTAGGGTGAAACCTGAAATAATGACACACACACACATATGTGTGCTTCAACAACTCTACAACACATGAAAACATAAACTTGAAACTCCTGTTATGAAATGATGCACATATACCAAATTATCAGTATAAAATATAAACGAAACAGAGAACAGTGACATATATATACAAAGCAGAGAAAGGAGAATGGGATGGTTGTTCCTATTCCCCATTTTCCAACGCTCAATCAAGGGAGAAAACTTCATGTTCAATTCCTTTCACAGGAAGACAAGTTCATTTAAAAAGAAAATTATTAAGGAACGGCCTCTAAACAAGATAAAAGGTCAAAACCATCCCAAGAACTAGACTCAAGACATTTTATCAGTTGAGCAAATTAATTCAATAAACTGGAGAAAACCTAGTGTCTGAATTATACTTGAAGTATCGGATGTATATCTATCGGATTTGTTCTCAAGAATGAATGAATTTGAAGAATCCAGCGCACGATCGTAATAAAATAATTTTGATGAAATCTTAAATAAAATTTAAACATAGATAGACATCCAACCTTTTGACACGATGCTATACTGTGAAAAAAGAAAAAACTATTAAACTCTGTTTTTGTACAATATGATGTCATCGTATTAAAAAATATTACGTGACCATATTTGATGAAACGACAACATCAATACCCGCCTTAAATAAATAAACTAAAATTGTTTCATTGTAATATGGGTATTCAGACGCATACCTGTTTTGCAATGAAATCCATTACTTGAGCCTCGGTGATGCTGCTTCCTGGTTTTCTCAGCACAAATGTCATAGGAATCTGCCCTGCTTCTTCATCAGGATACCAGCTTGTCAATAAACCAAATGAATGAGAGACAGACAGGCACTTCTAGACTATCATATCATATAAACTTAATTCAATTTGCAGGACCAGTCCAGTTTAAGAACTATGAAACATGAAAAAAGTAAAAATAAAACGTATTATCAGCCCGTCAAATCCAGGTTACATCTGTAAGTTCATGACTGACGTAAACAAGGAGGAAAGAAAGAAATTTGAGTCACTATTATGACATTTCCGCTCATATTTTGTACAGCACGCGCTTATTTGGTAAATTGAGTAAATAAGAAAAAGGAAACCATCTCTGGTACCCTTGAAGTTGTGAAAATGGGGAACAAAAATTTGGATGTTAGAGTGTGTCAATATCTGGGTAATTCGATATCTGCGTGCACAGTTGTTCTACCCAACTTGGTATGAAATATTCTCTCAGAACAAAAGTTCAAAAGAAACAAGAGATTGCTTTCTAGATGTAAGTGAAATAGTGAGATAGATAGTAGATTTCAGCAACCATTACAATGCCACACACCACGAAAGCATCAATGGAAAACAAACTATATGGAGCATGCAGACATGTTCATCGTAGAAATATAATGATACTAATTACATACGGAATCACAGCAGCATCAGTAATATAAGGATTGGCTCGAAGTAAAATTTCCAACACAGCCGGGGCAACCTGCAATTATATTCCACATAAAATTCAAGATGACATTATTTACTTATAATCATAATTCTATATTGGCAATACTGTCACTAGAGGTTCAGAGCAATAAAATCACCTGATATGCCTTGTATTTTATCAATTTCTTTAACCTATCAATAACGAAGAGGAAACCGTTGAAGTCAAAATAACAAAGATCCCCTGTCTTTAGCCATACCTCCGATCTAAGGTTTCAAAAGTTGCCTTTTTGTCTCCTACATAACCTGCATTAACACCATCATACTGCTAATAGGAGTAAGGAGCTTGATAAACATTGGGTTTAAATGAACCTCAAATGAAGAGATAAGGGCATCTTTCAAACAGCAAATTTATTATGCCTAGGAATAAAAGCCTCAATACTAACTTATTCTCGATAATATCATTTGCCAACCACTTTGATCGTTTGATGGATATATACCTCTCAATAAATTATATGTTGGTATAGAATAGAACACAACAACTCCTCAAAGGCTCTATATGACGATGAAAATTGATGTAATTCGCAATTGTTGTCGTAGGCTTTATGGCAAAATTAATATCCAATTCTCGATTGTCCGACGTATGTACTGACACCATACAAGTACAATAAGGCAATTGGTGCCATATGATTTACAATATTTGACCCTTCAATGTTATAGGAATGACAGTCCTTGCTTCTTATTCTATTACCTTTCATGATTGTTGGCCCTTGCAACCACAGCTCCCCCTCCTGGCTCGGAGGTAAAGCTTCTCCACTTAAAGGATCAATAATGTTGGCTTCCATTAACCTAGATAGGCGACCAACAGAACCAGGCCACTTTGTTTAGTCAGGCTCCATCATTCCGGCAGCTATTCCTCCACTCTCCGTCAAACCATATCCCTAAGATAAAAGAAGAAGAAATCAGCACTAGCCAGCCAGTAGGCAACAGGTAAATCATAAGTCTGTTCATACGTTGGATCACAGTGATACCCAACTAAATGCCCCGTACATTAGACTAGAGGAGTTTATATCATTTTTTTCTCCTTTTTTTTTTTTTGGTAAGTTCACAAGGCCTACACCCACCCCATCCCATGCACAGATAAATTAAAAAAATTATAAAATTAACAGCAGAAAAATCAATCTCTTAACTTTTTATTCCCGAATAAGATGTCATATCAATTAAACTGCTCCTTCATAAACCTATAGATTTCGATTTTAATAATCCTTATGAGTTGCTGGCGACAATAAATAAATAAAGGAAATTAATAAAAAATAACTGTAATTCAAAATTTAAATTCAAAAATATCTATTATTTAAAATTTTAATGAATAATAATTCATATTATTATTTATAAAATAAAATTATCCTTATATTATATTTTTACTAATTAAAATATTTTTAAACGTTAAAAATTCTCAAATTAACTAAATTTTAAAATAACTTTTAACTTTATTTTTTGACTAACGCGATTATTGCCTT
>JAWDEX010000016.1:5960197-5979045 GCA_035221805.1 Trichilia hirta
TATTTGCATCACTTTCATGAGTTTTTAAGTTTCTATTAACTTTTATGCATAGGCTTCAGTAGTTCTTCTCATACTATTGTCTCGTAGAAACTATAAACAAACATAAACAAAGGGTTTTTCTGTCACGATTTTTTCTTCGGAGAGAATCAAATAGGATGTAGGAAAATAATATAGACGTTAGATAGCAGATCACAGGATCCAGATCCGGTTATCACATAGCCTATTCGCAAAGGATTTCCTGGTTGATTTTTTTTTTTTTTTGGCTAATAAAATAATTTAAAATGTCCCATAAATTCCTTTGCCAACAAAGTTCAACCTAATTACACAAACAAAAACGAATACAAGGAACTACAAATATTTAAAACTCAGCAACAATACAAATACTTCATGCCATATAAAGCAATCCATACAGAATTTATCATGAGTACCAATCGATAACTTGAAATGGTCCAGTCAGAATTAATTGAAATGCCATAAAAAGAAGTCGTCCATATCAGAATCCAAAAATGATTGATTATCGAATACCTGTGCAATTTGCACCTCGGGAAACTTCTCCTTCAACTTCTCAGCGACCCCCTTCCCCAGTGGGGCGCCACCGCAGCCAAGCATCTGAAGCGAACTAAGATCATACTTCTTAGTCAACTCCGATTTTATGAAAGCCACAATTAGCGGCGGGGAAACGGGCATGTAAGTGACTCTATACTTCTCCACAGCCTTCAGCATTGTCTCGAAATCGAATCTCTCCATCAACACCATAGTCTCACCCTGCGCAACCGCCCTCACTAACATAAAGAAACCGAACACATGAAACAGAGGCAATGTGAATAATGCAACCGGATGCGGCAGTGGTGGTCCGTTTTGATCAATTGCTGGCCGGAGATGGTAGTACCCGGCAATTAACGCGATTACGTTCCGGTGAGTCAACATGACGCCTTTGACTTTTCCGGTTGTTCCCGAGGAGTAAAGAATGGCTGCTGAGTCGGACTGATAAACGGTAGGACTAGAATTCTCAAAATTAACGATGTCGCTTTTGTTTTGAGTTAACAAGTTGAGAAACTCGGGTGAGTCCATGATGACTGTGGGGAGATTAGGGGGAAGGTTTCGGGACGTATGTGACGTGGCGAAAGCGATGGAAGGTTTGCTGAGCTGGATTTGATGAGATACTTCTGAGTTGGAGCTCAGAGGATTGGATGGAGAGATGACGACGCCAAGCGAGAGAAGAGAGAAATAGAGGACAGGGATGTGAAAAGAGGAAGGGGATAGAATATAAGCGACGTCGTTTTTAGATAGAGAGTATCGTTTCTTGAGAGAGAGGGAGAGAGCGTGAACTTGGTGCAAGAATTCACCGTAGCTGAGTCTTTGACCAGTGGTTGCGTTGATGAGAAACGTTGTGTCGGAAGTGGTGGTGTTGACGGAGCGGAGGGTAGAGAAAGTATATTTCGTGATGGAGAGAGGCTGAGAAAACGGCGGGAGAGGAATGTCTGGTCTCATGCTATAGTAAGTTTTGGTTTGTGAACAGAAACCATTTTTTGGATTGATCGAACGGTTCTGATTCATATCCCCCATGAACGCAGATTCAGACGAGAGAAGTAGTCTGGTAAGGGATAGAGATACAGCAACAACTCTGGAGCAGGACGTCTTTCGTTACAGTGTGGCAGCAGAAGCTGCCAATCAGAAGCAGAGATAAAGACAGTATTAATTTTTATTTGGATCCTCATCCTTCAGGAAAATATCATTTTTTAAATATTATATAAAATGATTTCTATACTTTTGAAAATTCTCACTTAGCTCAAGTAATTTTTAGTTAATATTACTACGATATAGTTTACTTTTATTCAATTTTAAAATTAAAATTATAAAATATATTTAATATTATCAATTTTTAATAGAATTATTTATATTTTAATTTTCATGTTATAGTAATAACTGTGAAGCAAAAGTAAAAAATAATTGTGTTATCATAGCACTTTAATATTAAACATACCTTAAACCTGTGTTAAATTTTCACTGTTAGTCTTTCACTTATTTTCATATGAATTTTGGTAAATGGAACTAAGAAACATAATTTATCTAAAATTTTAATGGCAAGGATTTAAATAAAATAGATTATATTATCTAAAAAATTAAAAATATAATTAATTCATATTTAATTGAGAAGTAAATACTTACATAAAAGCATCAAACAAATCAATTTTTAAAAATAAAAATAGCTTTTGTTGAAAAAAGTAAAACTAATTATTTAAATAAAATTATTTTTAATGAACTGTGAATTATATATATATTAATTGTGAATTAAATATATTTCTTTTCTAAATTTTTTCATAAAAATCATCTATTTTTTATCTAAATTTTTATAATAAAATAGTAGATAAAAAATTTAAAATTTTTGTTACATGAATATTATATTAAATTTTGTTATTAGTCATGAAAAAGAAATGAGATAGGGTGTGACGGAAAAAACTATATCATGTGTTAAAGTTAATATATAATATTTAAAATATTATTAATATGCTATTGTTAGTAATTAGACTAATGACTTATTTATAATTAGAAATTAGAAATTTATATTCAATAAAAATTAAAATAATTTCAAATTTTTAAATTTTGTAAGACATACACTATTTTTAAAAAGTTTTTAGTTTAACCATAAGTAATTTACAATTCTATTATGAGGGCTTCAAAGTAATGCAAATTTCAAAGAAAGTAAATGATAATTAATAGAAAGATGTTTTTTATTCCATATAACTTAAAAGGTTTGGGATAAATTTTTTTTAAATTAGGGTAAGAATTTAATAAAATTTAGCGAAGGGATCGATGCGATATTGACTTAAAGTTTTTGAATTTGAGTAATGAACGTAATATTATTATATTGGAAATCATTTTTTCTTTTTATAATAGAATTTGTAAAACATTTTGATCAAAATGATATTTTCCAAAACTGTTGAGGACTAATGTGTAATTATACTCTATGATTTGCCGATTGGAATCGCTTAAAGAACGGAGCCTTGAATGTTCCGGTAGCGGTAGAGGAACGCGTCTGATTACCATTTTTTCACTTTCACACGAAGAAAAGATTTAAAAACTAGATATCCCTACTGATTTGACATAGTCTGAAAATTCTGACCTTTCTGCATAGCATGGCCGGCCCACTGTAGATATTTCGAATCCAGTAATGCAGCGATAAAATGGGTTTTCTCTTTGACTCTTCTATTGCCGTCCGTTTATACATAAATTCACACTTAATTCAGCAATTTCACCACAGATAAATAAATTTATAAAGTAATTGGATATATTCAAAATTTTATTTTTCTCAAATTAATTTTGTATAATTATATTTTATATTAAAATTTATAGTCCTATTACAGCCAATCAGCGGCTACCACTTCTATTTTATTTTGAAATGACTTATTTATCTTTTAATTTAATGTATTTTTTTAAATAACTTTCGTTGAATAAAATTTGGTATATGCTCAATAAGATTAAGTAACCTTTAAATATGTTCAAAAAAATTTTGTTCAATTAGATTTATATGTTCAAAATTAAAGATTAATAATTCTTGTGAATATAAAAATTTATTGAACAAAAATTAATTAGAAGTTGTTTGTGAAAAAAATAAAAATAAAATACTAGGTTTTTATATGACTATGAAATATATTCAGAAAAATATTCTTATTTACTTAATTGATTTATATCCTTAGTCATATAAAAATCTAGTACTTTCTTTTTATTTTCAACATGTACATATTTTTCATTAAAAATTATACAACTTAAAATATTTGATATAACAAAATAGTATAATTATTATTATTATAATTATAATTTATATTTATTAATCTATCTTATAAATTAAAAATATAAATTTATTTTTATATAATATAAATAACTATAACAAAATTTTAAGTTTTATTATTTATTTAATATATAAATTATAAGAATATAAAATTAAAGGATTGATTTTCAGATTTTTTTATTTAAAAAATAAAAATTTAATACTTATATTTATATTTCAAAAAAATATATATATAAAATATTATTTAGATTTAAATTTTTTTCATTTAAAATATCAAACGCTATCTCTGTCTTTTTTATATTTTATATTTATTAAAAAAAATTACTTTTACATGATAAAGTGATGATGACTTTAACTTATGTTGAATTGGGTTTATGTCAACCCAAATCAAATAAAAAGGAATTTGGTTTGTGATCAAATTAATTTAAATGTAATGACAATTGTTTAATTCAAATTTCTACTAAAATAAAACTATTAAAAGTATAACAGTTTAACTTAAAAAAATAGTTATTTTGCAATCTCGGCCTAAAGAAGTTGTAGATGCCACCTTCTCTTCTATAAAATTAAGGCAATACAAAAAGGAAGAGGCTCGGGTTTTATTTCATTTTATTTATTTATTTATTTATTATTATCATCATCTGGCACCTGTGACATTTTGTGGTTGACTCGAGTCGTTATACCACTTAACACTTTTCTCTTATACACCGTATTTGAAAATTTTAGAAAATATATATTAAAGGTTAAATTAAAAATTGTAATAAAAATTTTAGAATTATCTAATATAATGGTTATAATGTAGTAAGATTATAAATATTTTTTAATAAATATTATTAAATAATCATTTAAATATTTATATTTAAAACTTAGTAATTATTTTATAAGAAAAATTATGAAAATCATGCACTGAGCTATTATTACCAATGTACTGCCACTTGAGAATAATTTATTGACTAGTTTTGTTAAATACTATTTTAGGTAATATTTAAAAACAATATATTTTAAGCAAATTGATTTCATAAACTTTATAAACAAATCGCATGATTTAACACATAATAAAATTTATATTAGAATTTTAAAAAATGACACGTGTTAAAGGTTCTTAAATATAATTATTCAAGTTCTTACCCTTAAACAGTATTGGAGCTTGACAAACTTAAATGTCAAAAATTAAAATTAATTATTTGGATTCACGTTATAAAAGATGGTGTGTTCAAATTCTTATTAATATCAAAAATTAGTGTTTACTCATGAGAAGAATTGTTAAGGTAGTTATTTTTTTTTTTTCAAATGAGCCACCTATTTAAATACAATTATTGGAATCATTTTCTTCAAGTTTAAACTTACAAATTAAGTGAGAGTCTAATAATATATAATTTTTTTTTTTAAACAATATCTTTTTGTATGAATTGATACGATAATAAAATAATAAAAGAGTAAAGCAAATATATGACACTAACAAATTAAATATTACCAACATTAAATAATAGGTCCAAAATATTTTGTATCATTCAATTTTGAAATACTATTATATTGCCTATTGTCTCCTAGCCCTACTTTATCCAAGACAATGTCTTTTACGAAGAATGACATCCATCCCTGCCTTACAAAATATTCTTATGGCCTGTGTGCTCCTCTTATCTTTTTGTGTGTTGATCTATTGGTGATAGAACATAATGGAATTCCTTTTCTTTTTATTGCAAAATTATTTTTTCTTTTAAATGTTGTTTTTTAGAAGTTAGAGGCATTTGAATATTATAACTATGTTAGTAGTATGTTATCATAAAAAAACATCGGTTAAATCTTCTATTATAAAAGAGGGAAGCAATAATAGAATCTTGTCCATGTATCTATAAAATTAATATATATTTTAAGAAAAATTAACCTCACTGAATGTGGTTGAAAATAATTAAACGTGCTTATTTTCTAATTTTTTTTACAAATTTTTTACTAAAATTTTTTATAGAGAGAATATTGCCACCCCGAGTTTGAAATTAAATCAATTGATCTAATGAGAAGTGTCCTATTTATTCTAGTACATGCCATTCATTTGACTAATCAAATCATAATTGGTGTCACAACATTCTTATAACCTTGACATCTTCATGGACACTTGTCACAAACCCATCAACTTTAACCAATGGAAATGAAAAATGGAAACAAGTGGAATGTGATTGCAAAATTAACACCAGGTAAAATTATTTTTGCAAATATTTGGGTATACCTAAAAAAAAAAAATTAAAAAAATTAAAAAAATACTGCATGTTTTTTACTGATTTTTGTCACAAATAAAGTAAATGTCCAACAATATTATCCATTAACACTTTTTTCTTCTTGACATATAAATAAAAAGAACATAGAAAACTTAAGTGGATATGACCTGACTATAAATTCTCTAACAACTTGAAAAACAAAAATTTGATTTTATTAAACAGACTTCGCTACAATACATTCATTTCAATTACAATGCATGTTTTTAAAAATTTTAACATAAAATTTAAATTCTTAATATAAAACTAAATTTTAAATTAAAATAATTAACACAAAATTTTAAACAATTAATTTAAAGTGCATTTTATAAATTTTAAAATTTTGATACGATAACAAAGAATCTTTGCTTGGTTATACGGTGATGAAAAAGAGACAAGCGATAGGACTTGTTTGTCATAACTTTTCAATTAGAGTTTTTAAAGTGAGCAAATTATGTTTTTTAAACAAAAATTTTAGTAATAAATAAATTTTTAGGTTAATGATTTTTTTATTCAATATTTCAAGATCTCTTATATTTTAAAAAGGTGCCTGACATTCTCTGTTGTCATTAAGAAGTGGTGGATATTTTTTAAAAATGTAAGAGTATCAAATATTAAATTAAAAAATAAAAGAAAATAATCATTATCCTAATATTTGTAAATTATGTGTAAAAAAATAAAGTAAATTTTTTATATTAATTTTTAAGGGAAATATAAAAAGTTGTATATTTTTATAAATTTTTTCAAATTTGGACTAAAATAACTTTTAATTTTCCAAAAGCTGTTCTCTAATGCCAAATCACTAAAGTATTTGGGCCCAAATAAAATTAATTAAACATTTGGGGCAACAAAGCTGTATTCTTTAAGCAAGGGTTTAAGGGTTTCTCCCTCCCTTTTCAGTGCAGTGCCGAGAAGAAATCAATTTCTTAATTGCATATTTGAGATAACAAACAAAAATTGAAAATGCTGCGCACCACCTCGTTGGAGTGCACAAGTTGCCCTCCGGTTCGAGCTCTAACCTTCGACTCCCTTCATTTCATCAAAGGGTAATTATTATTATTATTATTATTATCATTTATAATTATTTTCCGACTTATCATCTGCCAAGTAACTGAAATTATCATCAATCTCAATTCTTAATTCTTATGCTGTTTCTGGTTTGGAAAATGATAGTGATTGAAGCTCGTGGTCAGCAAATTGGGTTTCCTAAGGTTGTGGACAGATGGGGAGATCCTGATGCTTCCAAATGCGTCCTCGCAGCTTCTATTGACGGCAGAAAAAAAGACCCCGTATGTATCTTCTTTTAATTTTTTCTTTTTAGTAAAAATGATTATACTAAAAATTATTATTATTATTTTTTTTAATAAGGTGCCTTAGCATTTCTGAAAATTTAGAAGCTGATTGTAACTGTTGGAGAAGTTCTGACTTTTGTGTTTTATGCTATGCAAATGCTAGCCCAAGTAGCTGCCTTTACTTTACTAAAAACAGAGGAAAGCTTTGTGATTGTCATCACTGTGAGAGAACTATTTCTCTTCTTTTACTAACAGCCTCCTGCACACGTGTGAACAATTGTTGACAATTTATTTGTGTCTATTTTCTGTACCTTATGCATTTTGGTCAGTTATTTAAGATGATATATGTTTGGTTTTTCAACAATATTTTAGTCATTTATTTACTGAAATTCTAACATCGTAAATCATCTCTTTTCTTTTCCTTTGTGGTTGCAGTTATTAGCTGTTGCAAGAAAAAATGTTTTAGTAAGTTGCTTTTCAGTATCCTGATCATGAAGATCAGGAACAACGTCAAATTCAATTCTTGCTCATACTTATAAATTTACTGAATCTTCTGTTGTATAATTTGCACTAAATATTCCCTTTAGATTGAAGTTCTCAATCCTCTTGATGGCAACCGTTGATTTTCAATTTCTAATGCCAGTGATGCTGGTGTCGGACTTGAAGATGATGGTATTATTGGTTTGCATTTGTTCAGAAAACAGAGAATGGAATCATTATCCAGCTATCATTTTTGCTTTATTTGTTTGCTGTGAATCAAATATAAATATTGACAAGCTGCATTTCTTTTCCACTAAATTTAATTTGTGGTTGTACCGTGTTAATCCACGTGGTTCCCAGTAACTATAGCCCCCTTTTGTATTTTGACTCTGATCTATGTTGAAGTGGTTAATCTCAGCAGCTCATGTACTGTGCTTACATGTACAACAAAGGGAAATGCTAGCATAAGGTATGTTGACGTCCAAGATGTACCAGCAGAGTCTTCTTGACTACTCTCAAATCTTGGAATGTGTGTGCTTCTGGTACTGTCTTATGTTCTAAAGTGGATAGAAGTGAAAATTATGCCTTATTTGGAGGGTGAGTGCTTCCAAGTTGAGTAAGTTTGCAATATGCCTTAGAGTTGCTCTTTAAGTTTTGGATTGGGAAATTATATTGCCTAAAAACTTGTTGGCTTGGTAAAATTCACGAATTTTAACTCAGGAAGGGTGTTGAAGTTAATGTCTTGGAGCTTGATAAGTGTATGAAGATTTTTACTGCAAAATCTGTGAGCCATTTCTTACTTCCTCATTGCATCTTCTTGAATGAGAATAATAAGTGTTTATATATTTTTTAAGCCTTTTCTGGTGACTCAAATTCAATTTGGTTTAATCCATTAATCCATTCTCTGCAGCTCCCTAAAAATAGTCTTGGTATATTTGCCCCTACTTGGTTTACGTCAGCAACATTTTTGAGTATTGATGATTCCCGAAAATTTGTTGCTGGCACCAACAGCCATCAGGTAATCTTATACTTTGAATTGGAGTAAAAACTTTGATTTGAAATCATTTGAGAAGGCAAAAATCTCATGGGTAGTTTTAACGAAAGATTATGAAAAATTCCAATAAGAAGAGTTCTGTTGAGAAAGTATGTGTTTTCTTTGTTTGGAGGTGATTTGGAGGGTTGATGCCAACTATTCTCGGGAGTGTGATTACTTTCAAGTTTATGTTATATTGATGTATATTCTAGTAAATGAGTTGTTTTATGTAGACAAAACGTTAAAAAGTTGGTTTGTTATTATGTATCATGAATAGTTGTAAAGATTGGTCATTTTCTAAACTTTGATTTAATCAACAGTTCTTGTGTTTATAATTTGGGGGAACCTTTCCTCTACCAACAAGTTCATTCCATTTTTGTTTTTAAATATGATTTATTAAAAAAAATTCATTATCAGGTCATGAAGTGAACATGGTCTCTTCCTTCTCTGTCAGTCAGTTGTTTCATTTTTACTTACCTCTTTGTAACTTATTTTCCTGATTCAATATTAGGTTTGCCTCTATGATACTTCTTCTCAGAGAAGACCTGTTATGTCATTCGACTTTCAGGAGACCCCTATTAAAGCAGAGGCTGAAGAACCGGAGAGCTATAATATCTATATAGGGAATGGTTCTGGTGACCTTTCTTCCGCTGGCATTCGCACAGGTATGTGCACTTCTTTAAATATTTTAGCAATGTATAGTTCTGCTTTGACCCATGATTGTGATATCTGCATTGACTTGATTGGGTGTTGCAGTGACAGCTTTAAATTAATATAAGTTCTGTTAAATGAGTTTAGTTTTTCTTGTGGAACGGTTACACTTTGGGTAATTTGGCACTTTCAGGGGTTTCTATTACAATGTATTGCCTAATTATGGCCTTATGGCTGAAATATGAGCAGGATGAATATCCGCTTATATGGTGTAGTCCATGTATTTTGGCATAAGATTCAGATTAAGCTCTTGGCCTATCCTCGGTGCAAAATTTGACCCACCCAAAGTTCATAGAGCCATATTTGTTGACACTGCATTACATGTTATGTGTAATAATATATATTATGAATGATCTTTTGGTAAAGTGACAAAAATTACCTAATTGAACTATTTAGAGTGAGCTGGTAAGTTCAGTCTGGCATTAACCATGCTTCCAGTTCCCCCATACAATTGGGTAAGCCTCGTAACCTTGGGCTTTAAAATTTCAGCATTATTATTCTGGGAACTGTACTAAATCACGTTACTCAAATGTTTTAGTATGAGTGACAATTTTAAGTTCCTGAATGTGCTAATTTGTGCTGCTTTGAAGAAGATATGGACATCTTGATGTTACATTTATATTTCAAGTACTTCTTGTAGTGCCAAGTATTGGTTAATTAATTTATTTCAATGATATGAAATGCTTTCTTTCCTGTGATTGTACTGAAGTAAGACCATCCTTACAGGAAAACTGTTAGGATCCTATATGGGGAAGTGTTCTGGAAGTATCATATCCATTTAGGCATCCTACTCGTCCAGTAATAGCAACATGTGGTAAATATATTGCGTGGACTTCTACATTTAAACTATAATCTGTTTCTCCTTTGGGTTTGCAGTTTTGCAGCCAAGATTATTTCTTTGTATATACAACTAACGTAATAACCTAACTTTCTTTTAGGTTTGGATAGCTATTTGCGCCTTTGGGATATAAAGACTCAGCAACTAGTTTCTGCGGTGCGTTCCTGAAAATTCACTAGTTTAGAGCTACTGTATTATCTTTCATGATGATGCCGGTATACAATGTGATTTTCAGGCAATTTGTCTAGAGCAAATAGTTAATTTTGGGTATTGTTTGCTATCACTACATTTTCATCCCTGATGGTATAAAATCTAACTTAAAAATACTTTTGGGGTAAAGGCACTGATATTTTACTATATGCGGGAGTTGCTGATTTATTTGTTTCTTTGAAAAGCTGGTAAATTTGAAAATTGAAATTATTCAAAACTTTTATAAATTTCTTTGTCATGTGCAGGTTTTCTTGAAGCAGCATCTGACCCAGATTGTTCGTGATTCTGCTTTTGCTGACAAAGGTTAGTACTTGCTGTTCTTGCAAGTTATGCACCATAGGTAGTATTTCTAAAACCATAGTATGGCAGGGATACAGAGAATCGTCTATATGTGGCTTGTAGAGAAGGTTCTGTTTAATTTTTTCGGGGGATCCGTGTCGTGGTTTTTAGGTTCTATTGTGTTATAAACTAAGACATTCGTGATATTTATATAATCATTGTTTCAATGCCCTAATTTGTTTGTAACTACTATTCTGCATGGCATTTTGTGGAAGTAGATGTTGCCCATACTGCAGCAGATCCTGTGGTACATGAAGTGGTGTATGGGAATGTTATCGAAGAAGATGAGACAGAAACACTGCCTGTGAAAAGAAAGAAGGCACCTAAAGAAAGGATAAAAGGCAACATGAAGGCATACAAAGAAAATGAGGAAAGCAAGAAGTTGAAATCCAAGAAGAAAAGTAAGAGTAAAAGGTGATAGTCATAATGATGCTGCATCATAACCGTTGCAAAGGACTGCATACTCATTTATTGTGCGCTGCCGATGACCCGAATCAACTATTGATCTTGGTCGTGATTGTCAAAACAACTCAATGTAGTAGCTCCTTGTGTTTCTGAGTGAGAAATCCTTGGAATAGATTTTGATTTTTCTATTTTTTTTCTTTTATAATTCTGAGATGGGCAAGGTTATGGAATCATAGTCACACATCCATGTGGATTCATTTCAATCCAGCTATACTGCATCTGTTGTCAAATTTTAATCTTATGTGGTCGTACTTGATAATGAATGTTGAATTTAACCAAAGCTTGAGAATATGAGTTCGTTGTACTTCGGTAATGTAGCTTGATTTGATATTATGTCGTAAGCTGCTATGAAAAATTTTGATATTAAATATTAATATAAAAGCACGTAAATTTTACTGCAAAAATGATGTTATCAAATGTTTTTTTAAGCATATTTTTTAACCATTGACATTGGATGATCGGATCAGAATTATGCCCTCATGCTATTCTGGCTTTCTGATGACGACAACAATCAACATTTAGAGAAAACCAAATCGCAGTCCCATAGTTTTCCAGGACCCTAGTGCATTCTTGGCTAAAATCTTTTAGTGGATATCATGTGTTCCGTTTGTTTTGAGCTGTTAGTTTTAAATGTTTGATTTTCCTAAGCTTCAAAACCAGAAGCTTTTATGGGTAATTCTTTTCAAATTAACAATCAAATTTTGGGTCTCAATGAACTTTAAAAAGCACAAATCTTGAAGCCAAGGAAAGGTCATGGAACTCCAATGATGAACAATAACAATGGTCTCTTAATTTCTGGTCAACTCCAAGTAAGAAACCACAATAAATTTCTTTTAATAGCCATCATCTCGACATCATAGGTTGCAGTTCAGCAACTCTGATACAACATTCAGATGGCAGAATACAGATTTACCATTTAGTGATTTGCTGAGTTATACTTGACGAAGAATCAAATGCTTAGCTTTTCAAGGCGTTTATTATGAAACATAAACCATAGTTTCAGGCAAATCACGCAAAAGGAAAATGAAAATGGAAGAGAAAGCGCCAAGAAATTACTGAGATTTTTCTTCATCCTTATTCTGGGACAAGTACCTACAATGACGAAAATAGCATGAAAACATCATTATGTCTCAACGCTTTTGTTGCCAAGCAAGAATTCATGGCTAGATGAAGTCAACAAATCAAAGGATCAATTTCCATTGATATGGTTCCATAAAACAGATAAAAGTTGCTGAAAGGAAATTGATTCAATTACAGTGTCTCAACTTTTGATGCAAAGAATTGCTGGAATCCAGATATATTAGTATTCCTTTTCTTTTCCTTTTATCCTCTTTCTCATTTTTCAGGTTGTCTAATAAACAAACTAAAAACTCCATTAAGCCCAAGTTTCTACTTATGCTCTATGAAATAGACGAGAGGAATCAATACATATCTCTTTAGTTTTTAGCTTTGACATGTAAATCGATTATTCTCTCTTCTTTCTAACATAATGCGACTTTTGACAATAACAGGTTGCGCCATACCCTAAACAAATTCTTGAACCAGTCTGAGTCTTATTTCAAAAATCACCTTAGCTTTTACTTATGAAAGTGCCTTCTAAAGCAAGAAAACAATATCTTTCACATAAACTTGTAAAATTTTAGCATAATAAGAGATGAGAAACAGAAAATATTAATTTGACAGGAAGCCACTTCTAATTGCAACCAACCAGAATAAGAAGTTGCTTACCCCTGAACCCTCGCCCAACGTGAAAGTTGATAGAGCTGTACAGTCTCATTGGAAGCATGGCATGCCAGAAGCAAATAATTGCGTGGCTGTACCATCCATGCAAACCTCATGAACAATGCTGAATAGACACACATTGCTGCACTCAATATAGAAGGCAAGATTAGAAACCATCCATATTCTGAATACTCGAAAAAAATAACAATGGAAAACAAATTTTAACCTGATGTCATGTTGCCAGAAATCATTTCTGGAGGCTTATTCGTGTCCACCAACCCCTGTTACATCCCAGTTATAAGGCGATGAAGTCGTAAATTATAAGAACAAGACATGGGTAAACCGAGTGTCAAAGTATCAAAATACCTATCACTTAGGTTTGAAATCCAAAACTCAAGGTGAAGAGAAATACAGCAACAACAAATCCCCAGTTGCCAACAGATCCCCAGAAGTGAGTCGTTTTTGGACCAACTGGACTGTTCAAGAAGGCTCGGATCGAAGCCATGGATGAATGAATATTTGAGCTTTTATAACTGTGTGACTGTACCAACTGCAAAGTCAGAAAATCAAACGTATATGAAGTACAAACATCATGTATATAGATGAAAGAAAGTACACTTTCTACGAAGCAGATAAAATCACTTCTAAAATTACTTTTAAAAATTAAAAATCATTATCCAGAATTGGTCCTTAAACAGTCACGGTCTAATAAAAAACTTGTAAAGTAGAAAGTAGACCAAATTGTCAATAAACCAACTAATGAACGGATCATTTTGGGCTCAGTCAATTAAAAAAAATGTCACTCATCTCATTTACCAGACCCACCTAAAATTCATCAGAAGTTCTGAAGTCGAATCAACGTCAAGTAATGCAATAAATTATACCATCAAAGTAATCCAGTGCCCGCTTCCCTTATAGATTAAACAATACTAATGAAGGAAATAGCAGGGAGACTCTATAGAATGGAAAGTCAATCCTTTATGAATTTAAATAATGAAATAAAAAAAATTGAATTAGGATTAATTTAACAGGAGCTAAGAAACAGTATATCATTTGAAAACTGCTGAATCAATTAACAAAATTTTAAAAGATAGTCATAATGAGTCGATTTAATCTCAAAGTTTGTACAAAGGAGCTGAAGGCTGAAGGCTGAAGAAGCATACCTGATACGGCGTCGTACCGGATACGTCGGAGAGGATCAGTTGACTTTGGTGACACGGAGGTTCGGTGCTGTTCGGTAAGGGAGATCCTTAGGCAGGAGTAAGAAGAATGATTTGTTTCAGAAGTATCACTGGTACGAAGTTAAGATTAGCGGAGAAACTTCAAAAGACGAATGGTGAGAGAACACGTAGACCTGCAGTTGACTTCTGTGCAGAATTGATATTTTAGTTTAAGTTTAAACATGCGCCAGCGTACAGTTGATTATACACTGTTTTTATTTGGCGCATTTATAAAACGCCTTTAAATAAATTATGAAGTCAGCCCAAGCTCGTTGGTTGGTACTCTCTGAACGTGCTTACTTGAGAAGGAGGAAACTGGAGGGTGGAAGGAACGGTAATCCTAGAGAAATCTCTATTTCTATTGGTTGATTGACAACCAAGAAGAGAATTAGGATTTTCCAATAAAAGGAATCCTTTTTCTTAATCTTAAGTCATTAATTGGACTTTTCCTTCCTTTTATTTTTTATTTTTAAATTTACATTCGTTTTGATTTTCAAAGTTATTTTCGTATAATTATACTTTAATTAAAATAAATTATTAAAAATATTAACTATATGTCTTTCAAAAAATTGAAAAATTATTTTTTTGAACTTTTTATTAAAAAATTTTAAAATAAATATAGTAATATTTTATTAATTCATTTTAATAAAAATTCATTAATAAAGCAATACATTAATTTTTTTAATTTTCTTAAATATTACACTATTCTATAAAATAGGCTAGCATTGTTTCAACTTGACAGAAGACAAATTGATTATTGTGAATATCAAAAATTTTTAAGAAAATTTTTTTTGATACCACATAAATTGTTTTTTCTTTTTCATCAATAGTGACAAGTATTTCCCCCTCTCAATAACTTGCAATACAAACATAGTTAAAGTATTTGTTGACTTTTCAGTAAGAAAATTCTAATACTTAAGTTAGAGACTTAAATTTTAGGGATAGTAACATTTTAAAAAGTTTAAAAATTTTATATAATAAGCTAAAAGAAAGAGAAAGTTATTGTTTCTGCTGTTTTCACTATTAAAAATAGTTAATGCTATCAATCTTATTAACCCTTTTACCTTGTAGATAAGGTCATTATTTATAGATACGGATGGAGTGGATCCCCAATCTTTTTGTGTGAGAAAAAATTGAAGAATTAGAATGACCGATATTTTTTAGAGGCTCCTCCTACACATAACCTTTATTTAGTGGACTTTTTTGCAGTCATAGCTACCTAGAAGGGTAGTCATCATGATTATTTTGTAGTTTTTTTTTTGCTTGTGATGCTACTATATTGTACTAGTCTTGAATACGACTTGCATACTTTCTGAGAAATTATTGCATGTCTTGAGTTTTTCTTTTGCATTTCTTTCTTTACCGTTTCTCATTTTTAGTATAAATGACTATTGTTAAGGTCAACATCCCGACCTCTGGATTAACTTCTCTCAAAAGATCAACACATGATTCACCTTTCCTTTGGCCTAGTAGCCCTTGGTTAATGCCAAAGGTTGATCTTGTGTGGCTCGAATTGCCACTTATAAGTTGATAAAAAAGAAAGGACTAGATGGTAGGAATGGGATTTGATTTTTATGTAGTTGTAAAAATGAGGTAGGTCATGATCGCATTTATTGTAAAGTTGGCAACATGGCCCTTGGCCTATAAATTATTGGATTCTATTTTTCATAAAGATTACAAATGTTATTCTAATTGCTTTAATCTCAAGATTAATAGGGCAACCTTCTGATAGATACTGTATGGGATGTGTGTTCTTGCATAGAAAGGGAAATAACTAGAAAATTTACTGTTCATTACACTTAATTGCGAGGTCAAACTCTTTATTAGGGAATTGGTTAAGACTGAATTGAATATTTGTTGGTATTGTATGCCTTAAAATAATTAATGTTGTTAGTTTTAGGCATTTTATATTGAATTATTATAATAATATGTATTGTACTGTATATATTTATTAATAAAGAAAATATTTCTTATTTATATGTGTATGATGCTTTCTCTTTCTAATCAGACTAATGATAGCGAATGCATATAAATGCTCAAATAATATGATTATTTAAATTATTTTCTAAGAAAGCAGTATTGATCAAATATTAATATCGCATTGTAAACACATTAGATATCTCTCGTAAATATCATAAGATGATATTAATACGAATGACCTGATAGCTATATTATAAGAATATTAGTGTAGATTAATATTTAGAGAACTATTTTTAAATATAACAGAAGATATGATGAATTATATAAAAGTATGTTATTAATAATTTGTCATAAGATTATATTAGTGTGTTAACTATTCTTTAGACCTAAAATATTATCGTTGTTATTTGGTATAAGCATACATGACTTATATAGTGTATAAATATAAGACTAATCACATTTTGTACACAGAAATTGATTTAGTTATATATTATTTATATTAAAATACAAATAATTATTAAATAGAATTCGTCAACTCGATATAAAAATTTTGAAGTTCTATTAACTCGATCTAAATTCAAGTTTTCAATTAAATAATAGTAAACGATTGAAACCAAATACTCCTGACTAGGAATAAAATAAAGTTATAGAAAGAGTTTATAGTGATAAATTCAGTACGTATCAATTGATGAAAATTGAGTTTAGAATTTTGACATTCGTGAACCCTAACTTAATTGAAATTAGATGAATAAAAGAAGATTATTTATATAAAACATATAAATAAATATATAATATTTGATGAAATTTTCTTCATTATAATTTAGAGATTATGACATATTGTTAGATATTAACTATAGTCGTCGAATATCTGAGTGGTTCAGAATGAATTTAATAAGATCGATTCTGACTCACGGCTAACGCTACAATAAATCTAAAAAGTCAACTAATAATTTGTGCTCATTCTTACTATAAAAGAGATTAAATATTATCCGCAAGAGAGTTAGTACTCTTAAAAATAATATTAGGTCAAAAGTATAAATAATTTACACGTTAAATAGTTTAACAAGATTGAAAGTTTAATAAATTGACCTAAAAATAACTTAGAGTAAGTTATAATAGTTTATTAATATTTAGATATTAATATAAAATTTAAATTAAATTGATCAAATTAAATTTGACTAGTTTGGGAATATATTTGTCATTAAAGTGTTTAATGAGAAAAAACTTATTATTTTATATTTTACTATTATAAAGCATATTATATAAGCTTTAGAACTTATTTGTCATTGACTAAAAGGCTAAGGGCATTTAAGTAAATGAAATAAATAGTATAAATAGGGGTTAATTTTTAATGTTATAAAATTAATCCAATTTTATTCAAAATTAGTAAGTTTTCAAGCACTCTCTCTTCATGGATGGCCAAGCAAAAATAATTATATAAGAGTTTAACTTCTTGGAGATCTCATGTTTTTGATGTTAATTCCATCTTCATCAAGCTAAAAGTTAACTTATTTTTAAGTTAATTTGATTAATTTGGTGAATTTGAGCCTTAAATATATGTTTACATTCTATAAACCCTAATTGCATGCTATTTACTTAATCAACCTTTCAATAATGATGAGGTCGACATCTAATAATGGCAATCTTGATATCTACCTTTAATATTAGCCCCGTAAGTCTTCTATAGTATATAATTTAGCAAAACTTTGGCAAGCTTCTATTTAAATCTTATTGTAGCCTTGCTTGGTCAAAGAGCTATCTGTTTCACTAAATTTATGTCTTTTCACCATCTATCAATTTATTGTTACCATATAAATATTAAATACGTTAGTTTTTCTTTTGACGTTGTGCTATCGTGGTAGCTCTTTATTCGTTAACTTTTTGATGACACTTTATTTTTTAAGGATTCATCAATATCATGTCGATGTGAAAGATTTTGAGCCTTTGAAACCTCGTGGCTTTCCTTTGATTCAATGGATGGGTTCTTTATGGGTTGCCTTAGAAGCCACCTTCATTTATAAATAATGATCATTTTTCTTACTTTCACAAATTGTGGTGTTGAAACTTTACTTAGTTGACAACTTATATTACTCTAAAAACCTTCTATTTTCTTTAATTTCTATAATTTCTTTGAGGTTTCTTCAAAGTTATATAAGATTTCTTCCTTATCCTCTTTCATTTTCATCAAGATAATCTATTAGGCAAAAGCACTCCCTTGTTAATTTTATTATGCTTAAAATATTTATAGGAGTGTATTTGTGTAGTGGTAAGGGATTTTAGACTTCTTGCATAGGTGTCTAGGATTTTATTTAGGTTAAAGTTATTAAATAGATTAGTGATATGGTAATTTTAGGATTTTTTTGGTAACTTTTAGGAGATTATAAATTTTTACTAGGCTTTTAGTTGAATGGAGGCCTATAGATTAATTTGGACTTTGCTGGTGTAGAATAAATAAATTTAAACAAGAAAAATTTAGAGGTTATCCCTGAAAAAAGAGTGTTGCTTAACACTATTTTTAAGGATTTGGGTTAAGAGTTAATCGATATAAAGGATTAAGATAGTTGTGTAACTTTTGATGTTAT
>JAWDEX010000016.1:6018088-6039860 GCA_035221805.1 Trichilia hirta
AAATTGGGTTATGACATTGACAAACGGAGAAAATAAAATATGGAATGAAGTTGTTGAAACAATGGATCGTATACGAATCATCTAATCAAAGAAGATAAACGCTTCGTTCAAGGTGCAGTTTTCTTTCGGGAATTTTTGAAGTAGCGTTTGGTTTGGAGGTTGATTGATCAAAGATGAGAGTTTAATTCCTGAAGGGATTCAGTGAAACTGTAAATTTACAATTGATGGATGTTTTCAAACAAGAAAAAGAACGAATCGAGATTCTGAAAACCATTTTATTAAATTTATAATTGAATACTTCGAAATAGGGATAATTATAATCTTTTGCTAACATAGATATATTTTTAGTGTTCTTATATTTTGTAGATATTCAATTATAATTATAGAAACAAGTGTTAAGATATTAATATTTTTTGTTTAGTTTATAACATTTTAATTATCAGATTGTATAAATTTTATTTAGTTTATAATATTTTTATTATGAGATAGTTGTATTTGTTATGTTGTATTCATTTATTGTGTATTCTAAGATTTTATTAAGAGTATGTTGAAGGGCTTCTTTTAACATTTTTTCTCCAGGTTTTGCTATATTATTTAGGTTCCTCAATTTCTCCATTTAAGAAATAAGAATACAATTTTGACCATTCAATTAGTTTCTTATTGTTTTTTTTTTCTTTTTTTGGAATGAAAATTTTGAGATGAGTAACATCAAATTCAGTTATGCTGTCGAAAATGAATTCCTGGCGGATCTTGTTTATGATAAAATTGACAAAATTAGGAAGCTTGATTCAATCAGTTCTGGCTGTCAATGGCTACGAATGGTTATGTTGATCTTTAACACTTATCATTGGTGGATGCACAATGGAATTACAAAATGTACGATGTAAATATACGTAAACATACACATAACTCGTAACTTTAAAGGTAAAACTCAAAGACTAAAGTTTTCTTCCAGCAGTTATTACGAGTAAGAATTAATAATTTTGTTTTAATATCAGCGGTGAATATTCCATTTCTCTTTCCTTCAGTTTCTTCTGTTTCGGTGGCAGTGAATGGGGTAATTCGACTGCAAAATCTTGTGACAGACAAACTGGACCAGTGAAAGCAGTTGTAAACAGTGCAATACGTTCAATGGCCAAACCTGCTTATTTGCTTGACATTACGCTGCTGACACAACAGAGAAAAGACGGTTACCCTTCTGTTTACGCCAGCAAAGACAAAGCATTAGATGAATGCAGCCATTGGCATCTTGCCGGTGATCCTGATACTTGGAACCAGCTATGGTATACAGCTTCGACGTAGAAGCGAGTTTCTTAGTTTGCTTTGTTCTTGTTACACCAAGAACACCCTTTGGGAAAATTACTTTACTTTTTTGTTTGCCTGCATTCGTAGCTTTGATAAAAATTTGAGTTTACAAATTCAAAATTGATGTGAAAAAGAGTGCAAATTCATTCAATCTAATAATTTCATATTACAATAAGCAGTTATGCATGCATAGAAGCGGGGATATGCACTCAAAAGACAGCCAAAGCAAATGCCTTCAGGCATACCAATTCCACAAAGTAATATGTGAAAAACAACAACTAACCCACGTAAATTCAATCCATACCAAAAACTACACGTTTTAAACCAACCTTGAAGTTCACTGCACTGGGCTAGTGGAAAAAAGATGCTACACAATTTTTTAAGAAGACAGTTAAAACTTGCAGCTCTTTAGATTACAAAATGATAATAAGAGCATAACCATTGATAACTATTGGCCTAATTCCAATAGAAACCATGTGCACAGACTCACGACTCTTCTACTTTCAACGCTGAGATTGTTGAAAATGGGTGCCATTCTTACTGAGATTCATTGTGTCAATGCCTTGTAGAATCTTTCAGAGGACATTAAGGGAACAAGTTCAGATTTTCAATATATTTTTCATCCTTGGCACGTAAATTTACAACTATGGCAAACATGGTGGCATCTGGCATCACATTTCTCTCCTTCATTTTGTTAAGGAGTTCAACCTCTTTTTCTGCATCATGGTTTTTCAAGAAACAGAGCACAAGCATGCTAGATGTCACTGCATTTGGAACACAACCAATTTTATCCGTATCTAGTGACATATCATATACCTTTTCTAACTGTCCTTTTCAAAGTCTATTAATCATGATGCCACATTTGGAACTAAGTGATAATAATGAGGCAGCTAAAGATTTCGATGTCCAGCTCAAACTGACAGTTTTCTAAATTATTAAATAGTTTCAATGCCTCAGAAAGACAACCATTCTTACAGAGACCATCAACAAGAGCAATATATGCAGCTGAATTGGCAACAACGTTATTGAGATTCACTTTATCAAATAGCTTTTATGCATCTCCCATTTTACTTGCCTGAAGAAAGTCAGTTAACAGGGTGTGTGTGTGTTGTCTGTAATGGTTGTTGGCCTAATTTCTTTTGATACCATTTCTTTGTATGGACTCATAACTTCCTTACTTTGCCCATTTTGCTGTAACCCTTGATCAAAATACTGTAGCTATATACCTCAGGTTATAATCCTTTCTTTTCATTGAAGCAAAAAGCTTCTAGCCATAATCAAGTCAATCTACCAAAATGAAAAAACATCCAAAAACATATTACCAGTAATTGTATCAGAATCACACTTCTTTGCATCATCATTTCTAACAATACATTCGCTTCGTCTATCTTCTCTTTCTTGCAAAATCCATCCATCATCACAGTAAATGTTAGTACATTGGGCTGCACCTTGACCTAGCATCTCAATAAATAAACCTTTGGCTGCATTTAAATCACTAACACAACAAAACCCATTAATTAAAGAGTCGTAAACAAACACAGTTGGATTAATCCCTGAATTCTTCATTTCAGAAAACAGTTCTTTTGCACTACCTGCTATGGCTATCCCTTCTTTACAAAAACCATAAATTAGAGCACCGCAAACAGCTAACTTGAATCAATTCTTGAACCCTTCATTTCTGAAAATAATTCTCACTTGTGCACAAACCTGTCTTTACAAAGACCATCGATGATAGTACAATAAGTAACATCACTAGGCTTACAAATAACACCAAATGCATTGTTTCTGTTAACAATTTCTTTGTGCAGCTTAAGAGTAAGACCGGTATTACCACAACCCTTTAAGCAAGTATTATGGGAAATCACTGTAGGCTTACAACCAAACAGTCATTTTTTTAAATAGCTTACTCGTTTCTAAAACCCTCCGCTCCATGCACAAACCAATCCTCAAAGACTTTTCGAAAACCACAAGCAGTCAGAAGCCATCCCCAGATTGCAAAAGCAATTAAGCGAATGTGAATAGAAATTAAATTTAACACCAAACCTGTTGAATTGAATCTCTTGTAAAACAAAACAACAGTATCATAGCTTTTTCTTAACAAGTGCAGAAAACAAAAAACTGATGGAAAACATAGGAGGAATCGGTCAAGTAGGAATCATGTAATCAAAGAAGACAAACGCTTGATTCAAAGTGAAGTTACCTGATCTGCAGCTCTCCTTTAGAAATTTTTGAAGTTGAGTTTGGTTCAGGGTTTAATTTCTGAATTTGGAGCTGTGAAACAGTGTGGGTAAGGGAATGACAATGGAAGTTTATGCCTTTCAAAATCTTTGACGGCAAATCAAGGAAGCAAGTTAAGATTTTTACGATATTTTCATGAGTTACAAGTAGATTTATAATTATGGAAAATTTGGTTGCATCTGGTATTACAAGTAGATTTATAACCATGGAAAATGTGGTTGCATCTGGTATCACATTTCTCTCCTCCATTTTGTGAAGAAGTTCAACCAATTTTTCTGTATTGTTATTTTTCAAGAAACCGTGCATAAGCATGTTAAATAAGACTACATTTGGAGGGAAACTCATTTTATCCATATCTAGCACCATATCAGATGCCTTTTCCTCCCATTGAACATGTTGCTAAATTTTACCACATCTGGTGCCAAGTGATAATGAGGAAGTTTTTGAACTAAACACCCAAGCAGTATTCAACCTCCCAGCTTTGCACAATCCATCAATAACGCAACTATATATTTTGATGTCCACCTCAAACTTGCAGTTTTCTAAATTATCAAACAGTTTCAATGCCTCGGAAACACAACCATTCTCACTAAGGCCATCAACGAGAGCAATATATGTAACTGAATCGGGTAAAACTTTGTTAATTATAATCTCATCAAATAGCCTTTGTGCATGTGCCATCCTAATCACCTGAGGAAGGCCGGCTAACAAGTTGTTAGATGTAATAGTAGTTGGCCTAATTCCTTTTGATACCATTTCCCTGTAAAGGCTCCACTTTTTCTGTATCATTATTTTCCAAGAAACCGATTATGCTAAATGTCCCTTCATTTGGAACACAACTAATTTTATCCATATCTAGTAACTTATCATATGCCTTTTCCAAATGTCCTTTACAAAGGCCATTGATCATGATGCTCCGTGTTACCACATTTGGAACTAATTGATAATGACCATGGATGATAGTACCATAAGTAACATCACTAGGCTTACAAATAACACCAAATGCATCGTTTCTATTAACCATTTCTTCGTGTAATTTAAGAGCAAGACTGGTATTAGCTGTCTTGACACAACCATTTATGCAAAGTATTATGGGAAATCACATAGGCAAACAACCAAACACAGTGATTTTTTCTAAATAGCTTACTCGTTTTAAAACCCTCCGCTCCATGCCCAAACCTTTAATCAAACTAGAAGTCTTAACATCCGGGCTAAAACCAATCCTCAAAAGCTTCTCGAAAACCACAAAACAGTCAGAAACCATCCTCAGATTGGAAAAGCAATTAAGCAAAACGTTAATAGAAATTAAATTTAGCACCAACACTGTTGAATTCATTCTCTTGTAAAACAAAACAACAGTATCATAATGCTTTTTCTTAACAAGTGCAGAAAACAAATAACTGAACGAAAAGGTAGGAGGAATGGCTCGTATACGAATCATGTAATCAGAGAAGACAAACGCTTGATTCAAAGTGAAGTTACCTGACCTGCAGTTCTCTTTTAGAAATTTTTGAAGTTGAGTTTGTTTCAGGGGATTAATTTCTGAATTGGAGCTATGAAACAGCGTGGGTGATTGAATGACAAAGGGAGATGGAAGCCATGTTCTTGGAGCCATAGTAGAGTAATTCAACCCTCTCAAATTGGAAGGAAGTTTTGGACTTGGGAGTGTTTTTGTTTTGTCAATACGCCATACCTAAATAATATTATTTTTCTGTAAATTAATTAATACAACCATTATATGTTTTAATTTATAATTTTATTTATTTCAAGTTTCACAGAGTTTCTTTCAAAAAAATAAATGTTTTACAGAGTTATTTTTTTTAAGTTAAGAAATAGAACCACCCAACCACCTTAATATTTGAGCCCTTTGTCTTCATTTTCTGTAATTATTATGTATCAAAGATTTATTTTTAGTGATTGTTTCTTCCGTGCCAACAATCTAACCTTATTTATTGCTTATTATATTTAATAATTTAACAAGTTTGTTAAAGTCTTCTATGATATTATAATAAGCTTAACTTTCGTATTAAATATTAACAATATCCCTTAGAGAACAGATAAAATATCTATATCTGTATCTATACCAGTGTGGTATCGTATATTTATTATGCTCTATATCTATATCTATGTCTATATAGCATAATAAATATACAATACCACACCGAAGGTGTTTCATTCCTAGGTTCATTAACAATATTTTTTAAATGAATCAAATCAAAGTTGAAACAAAACAATTTCAAAGTCTCATTTCTCAAATTTCCAACTAATGCCATAGAGATGAGAAAGCCTGATGAAGAATGCTCTCTGGTATCATCACCTATTAGGCAGAAACAGAGGAGTCTGTCCATGGTTCTCTGAATGATTTTCTTGAAAAAAATGTAAATATGCGGGTTTGACTCTCTTGGGATACTATATGGATGTTCTATTCTTTATCAAGCAATAAACTGGTAGCTTTTACCTGATTTCTTGTGAAGATAAGCTAATCCTCTGGCTATATCTAGGTATATCTACTGTCCTGAAGCCCTATTCAAGTGAATCCGTTGTTCATTTTTATCTAAAATATAATGAATATTTAGAGGGAGGGAGAGTTCAGCCATAATTAATTCTGGAAATTTAAAGAAAATCTATATGAAATGCAAGCGATGTAGCTACCAAAAAGTGCATGAGCAAGACTCATTTTCTAGGTAATCGTATACTGGCAAAAACTTGTTTCCTTCATTACAACAGCTGTAAAGCTTCACAAGATTCGGGTGCTGTCAACCTTGGATACCAAAAAAATTTTCATCAGCTCGCTATCTATAAGATACAAAGGAATGCGGCATGTATATGCCTGCCTAATACTGGACAGCTAACAAGGTGTTAGATGTAATAGTTGTTGGCGTAATTCCTTTTGATAGCATTTCCCAGTAAAGGCTCATAGCTTCCTCTACTTCGCCCGTTTTGCAACACCCGTTGATCAAAATATTGTACCTATACACATTATGTCTACAACCCTTACTTGGCATTGAATCCAATAGCTTCTTGGCATCATGTATTCTACCTACCAAACAAAAACCATCCAACAACATGTTATAAGAAATTGTATCAGGAATCACAATTCTTTGTATCATCAATTCTAACAATATGTTTGCTTCATCAATCTTCGCTTGCTTGCAAAGTTCATTGATCATCACGTTAAAAGTGATGACATTTGGCTGTACATCTTGATCTAACATCTCAATAAATAAACATTTAGCTTCATTCCAATTGCCAACACAACACAGACCATGAATTAGAGAACTGTAAACAACTACGTCTGGATTAATCCCTGAATTCTTCATTTCCAAAAACAGTTCTTTCCCAATGTTTACTAATCCTTCTTTACAAAGCCCAATCATTAGATATCCATAAGTAACCTCATCTGGATTAATCCCGGAATTCTTAGTCTCCGAAAATAGTTCTTTTGCTTTGTGAACAAATCCGTCTTTACAAAGACCATAAATGATAGTACCATAAGTGACAACACTAGGCTAACACATGCCACCAGATGATGCATATACATTAACCATTTCTTCATGCAACTTGAGAGCAAGCCTTGTATTACCTGTTTGACACAATCCACGAATCAAAGTCCAACCAACAAGTAGTCACGTTAGACTTCGAACCAAACGCAACCATTTTCCTAAATAGCTTAGTGGCTTCTAAAACTCTCCCCTCCATACACAAACCTTTAATCAAAGCAGTGACAGTCTCAAGCGGATTCGTGGAAACGGAATCTACCACGTCACATAATATGAATAAAATCACTCAAAAAGATCAAATTGGCAAGAGTGGAAATAATCACTATACACGTTGCAGTTCTTAAAAATAAAATTCTTGTGCTATAATTCAATCATCTCTACATTCACGTGCCCAAGTTAAATTTCAAAACTAAAAATACTAAAGAAAAAGGCTCTCTGGAGACATAATAAAATGCAAGGCCTTTAACTTTTCAAAGTTCTTTTTTAAGCATACATGCCTAAGCAGATTTCGCCAACTAGAATCAAAATCCAAACCTTTCCACAAAAATTATAACATATTATTGAATGTCAAGGTTCAAAAAATATATATAAGAGAAAACAAATGTACTCCCACATAGGGTGCGAGCATTGACACAGAGAAAAGTAAGATTCACCTATGAGAATGAGATGTTTGTCTGACTTGGAGGCATCCTTCATGCTTTGGAGGAGCTCTGTCATGTGATCTGTGGACAGCACATCTTCCAAGTTGGCCACAGAACTATCAACCAATTTCGTTGACATTCCCGCTTAGGGTTTTTTTCTCTCTTTAGATGGATATAAGAGGGAGAGGTTCATAGACAGAGATTGTGCCTTCAAATTTACCATTTTATACTTTCAATTTGATAAGTACTGAGAAAATATTTCAAGTTATCCAACATCCTGAATTCAGCTTATGCAAAACCTTATAACAGAGGACGAAATGGCTATAGAAAGAATGATCCATGAAAACACCGTATAGCATTAGAATGGCATGTCAAAAACAAAGGCACAAAACCCACGCAGAACTTTCACTTGGCCACTCAATAAAGCAGTTTGCTACTAAAATCAACCTAACTGGATAGAAAATAAACAGAAAGTAAGGTAGAAGTTGAACACTTAGACAAAGTATCATAAAACAGGCATTTCTACTTGGATCCCCACAAATGGGATTCACTCATCATCATGTTCAACTTTTGGCTTCTTCTTTTTCTTTTTCTTCTCACTCACAACATGTACATCCTCCCCAGCATCCTTAGCCTTCTTCTTTTCCTTCTTGGCAGCTCCATTTTCATGTGTATCAACAACGTTGACACCATTCACGTGCTCTGCAGCTTGATCCTGTGCTTCCTCCATCTCCTCATTCAATTTTCGCTTTTTCTTCTTCTTCTTCTTCTCTGATTTATGTTCCTCAGAAGCATCTCCATTTGTAGCAGCAATTTTATTCTTGTTCTTCTTGCTTTTCTTTCCTGAAGCATCAGTAGGAGCTTCTTCCATCTCTATATCTGCATTTGAGAAAATAAATATAACCACATCAAAATACATATCAAGTTGAAAAGAACTATAGTTGAATGCAAACATACTAAATAGCTAACTTTATTCGACTAGCTGCACTCAAAATAATATATAAACAATAACAGCAATTAAGAAATTTCCAGTCAAGCCAAAGCGCCAGGAAGCCTATTTCTCAATACCCAAACCACAGAAAGTAAGCAAACACTATCCAGACTACATACCATACACTTATTTTTTCCAATGAAACAAACCACAAATTTGAATTGAATGTGGGAAGAAAAAGAATCAGTTTATGTATCTACATACCATTGTTTTGAGTACTATCCATTGCTGCTTTCATCACATCAATGTTTTTTCGTGGTGCAACTCCCTTATCATAAAAGTCAAGCCGCTCTTCAACTTGTTCACGGAGCTTCTCCCCGAAAACAGTTGTGTTTCTTTCTGCAGCACAAGATGACAAAACAAAGTTAATTTCAAAATTAATAGTGTTGTACCAGAATATCTATTAGACAGAATAATTTAACATAATAACAAAAATCACCTGCGAAACAGTCTATACGAGAAGCAATAGAACACTTGTTTGCAAGATAACGAGCCATTCTACCCTTGTTCTGTGCAGATGCTCGACCAATAAAAGATGAATGGAAAATCAGACCATACTTTGGAGTGTTTCCTCGAGTTTTTAATGCTCTGAAGTCAGCAATTAATGAGTGAAATGAGAACTTAAACCCAACATAGAAAAGTCTCTTAGTGGAAGACGGTAAAATGAAAATGTACGTATTTCAACTTCAAATCATTCCTATAAAGTTCGAAAGCAACTCAATAAATAGGATAAAACACCTGAACAGTGCTTTCTCAGCACCAAGGATCTGAAGGGTAGAAGATGGACACTTAGCCAGATTTGTTAGACTACCAGCATGAGAAATCAACCGAGCCCCAACTACTTCACCAATTAAGGAGGCCAAATTTGGAGCAATATCATTCATTTTAATAACCAAATAATCATAGAGCTTCTTCCTGTACTCAGAGAGGTCCATTACTCTCTGAGCAAACATCTGTACATTAATCAAGTCAACCGCAGACAAATCCTGTCCTGCAAGAGGAAAAAATGGAATATTAGACTTGATCAGTTTGACATGCAAAATAAAAATGAGTATTTTACCCATTGATGCTTTGCCAGCTTCCACAATCTCCTTGGCCTTATCTTCATCTCCAAGTATGTCTGTCAAAGCTGGGACAATGTCACCAGACAACTTTGACTTGTCCTCTATAAGTTTTACTACTCGGGCATAGAGGTAGTTGTCATTGACAATCTTCACTAGTTCAGGGAAATGCCATGAATACCACTCCCTGCATGAAGGGATAAAACAGAGAATAAATTTCCAGTAAAGACATTGAAAAACTTGCATCTTTCTTTCATACAACAACAAATCTACAAAATCTTTTACACCCATAGACAAAGATGACATGGTTTAGTTACACAAGAAATCCTACAATTTTTTCAGCAGGCAATGATAGGTTGTAGGCATATACTTTGTGTGTGGAAGTGTATGTGGATGGCTGTAACAAACCTAACACGCATGGCGAAGGAATTGATATCCTTGTCAAGGGTATCCAGAAGGAAAATTGCCTGAATAACCATGTTGTCAACTCGGTTAACGTTGAATTTCACCTTTGCTCTGCTGTAACTGTGCCCCAAACCAAGCTGAGCTTTTTCTAAGTCACCAGGCTGTGGTAGATGACAGATAGATAGAGTGGCTTACTGAGAAAATTACCTTCATTCTTTCAAAAATTAAGGGGAAAAAATATGTGGTGCAAACCTTTAAGTCCTTAATGAACCTATCAAAATGCAAGCGCACACCACGAAGAAGTTCAAGAACAAACTCATTGCTTTGACAAGGAATCTTAGTCTCCACAGATATATGCGACCCAATCTTAGGCTCTGATACTCCTAGACTAAATTTTGCCTTCTTTCCATCCTTAACTTTTGGGAGATTTAGCTCCAAAAAATTTCTCAGCTCATCAGTCATAAGCCCTGCATATCAATGCAATTAGATGGTTATTAGTCAAGGCTTAAATAGCTAGCCCACTCAATTTGAGAACGACACTCAGCTAATTGCAGCATTAATTACTGAAATTGTGAAAACAAAATCCAAGTAAAAAAAATTAATTGGTTAATGCCGAAGCAAAGTAGGCGGTTGAAACTTGAACACTTATGAAAGACTGGTAAAGATAACCACAAAAAACATACCTCACGAATAGAACAGAGAACGTAAATTGTAAGAAGCCCATAATAACAAATAATGCATTCGTACCAAAATGCAAGGGGCGATAAAAAATAACAGGAACACAATTGTACAAGCATATAGACCTAGAATCACATGAAAAATAAATAATCAAAACAGCCAGCAATGGAATGCAAAACGGATATTTGCAACAGAAACAAGAGGACACATAAGACACGCCAAGGTAATAATTTTCCTTTCTTCTTCGTTTTCTTAGCTTAATAAGTGTATCTAGAAAAAAGAAAGTTTACCAAATTAATCAGTCAACCTAATATATTAAAAGGCACACACTCTTAACTCACTTAACTTTCTGTGTATTAGAACTAGACCAAAAACGATATCTCACTCAACCAATAGAAAACAAGAAACATTTTCCATTTTGAAGCTTAAAAAGGTTGGGTTGATTTGAGCCTGTCACCTTCAGAAACAGAGTTGCACTGATTAAGAGCGTCAAGAGCGGACTCGAAAGGGTAAAAAGCCGTGAGCTGAACCACTTTACCGAACCGGTTCATGTCCGAAATGGAGCTTCGAACAGCCTCCGTGTTCTGCCCGATTTGATCGAGACCATGAGCCAAAAATAGAGAATAACCAGAAGCCGTCTCGTACAACAAATACAGAGCCATTGAAGAGGCTCTAAACGTAAAATACAGAAAGAAATATAGAGAAACAGATCCAATATATCAGTGGAAATCTATCTAACCCTGTGTTCCTTGAGAAGGAAAGCTGGGGCAGGAAGCAGAATTAGGGTTGAGGAAATAACCAAACATTTTTTTGATAGTCCGGTTGACCCGACCCATATTTAAAAGCTAGGGTTTTAGTTGATTATGTCGATGGGAAGGGGGATTGTGTGTAGGGATCGCATCGACGGTTGACCGATACAGTCTTCTTTGATCAGACGGATAAAATGTTTAAATTAATATTTCAATTTTAGATACAAACATAATTTAATGTTATTCAGTATATATGAATATGGATATTGTTTAGTGAGAAAAATAGTTACTACTCAACGTAAAATAAGAGGCTCTGACCGTATAGTCAGAAAAATTCGAAAAAATCTGATTTAAAAGTTAAGAAATTATCTTTAAATTATTTTTAGTTATTTACAGTAAATTACTTGTTCAAATCATTACTCTGATGACAACTTTATTTTTGTCATATGATCAATCTCAAAGTCCATTTCAATCAACGTAGTTTATTTTCAAGATTAAAGTCTTGTTAATATAATCAATCTTGACTTAGATATCAAAAATATTATGTACGTTTTTTCAATACAAATTTGTTAATAGCGTTTAAGACAACATTTCCTTACTAAATTAAGGGTCTCCATTCTAATGTCGTTTTCGGCAACTATAAATTAATAATATTAAAATGAAAGTATGATAAAAATAATTATGTGTCAAATATTATAAATATATTTCTTATGGATATCGTAAAGTAATCGCTGCTTATATGTAAACTTTTAAGATAGTGAAAATGTAGTATTATAATTATTTGACAATCAATAAACTTTTTAATATACCTTAATTTTCAATAACAAGTCACGCACATCATATCTTCTTATAACAGGTCACTTATCAATTTCATTATCTGATGATCACATAGGTAGGTATACCTGTAAGACACAATAATAATATTTATTAAAAAAAAGTTAAATTTAATTATAAAAGATTAATTTTTATTAATATTTTAAATACTATTCATCATCTTCTTTACTCTCATTTTCTCTCTCTGCAAATACTTAAGTAAAAATTAAAAATATATATATATATCATAACTCTTTTTTTTCTTTTTTCTTTTTTCTTTTTTTTGTTATCCTATTTCACTTTTTTTTTTCTAATTTAAGTGTCAAAATTTTTTTATCAAATAACTAACATTACTCATTTTTTATGCTTGTAAGTATCCAATGAATAGGCAACGCCGTCAAATATTTACTTTATGATATTTAAAGTTAACCTCAATATATCCAAATCAACAGAGTATTTAAGTATATTTTGTATATCAATATATATCAATATATTTTTAAATATTTAAATATTCAATATATATCTAATTATAATAAAAAAAATAAAAAAGGATAAAAGGTGAAAATAAAAAATAAAAATTAAATAATAATAATGATGATGATGATGAAAACCATAATATAATAATAATATTTAAAAAAAATAATGGTAATAAAAATAAAAATAATAATAATGAAAACCATAGTATAATAATAATAATTTAAAAAATAAATAATGGTAATAAAAATAAAAATAATAATAAAATTTTTCAATTTAGAGTTAAAGGACTTTTATCATAATTTAACTTATCAATTTCCTCCTGCTCACCATTTCCAGCCTCCATTTGATTCGATCCATCACTTTTCTCTTCCATCTACTTTCCTTTCCCAACAATTTTCATCGAGCATCATTTATTCGTTATTGTCTATTATTATTTTAATATTTGTATTATTAAGTTGTAGACTTTGTTTGAAATATATGATATTATTATTTTATTCAGTATAATGAGTTGAGAATGTAAAATAAAAGTTTGTGTTAGTTAGCTTTTAATTTATAATAAAAAATTATTTATGAATATTTACAAATATTCGTCTATTTAATAAATATTATTAAAATTTGAATTCGGATTAAAAATTCGAACCCAAATAAGAGCATGAATATTAAAATAAATGAAGGCATAAATATAAATATGTTATTATTGATATAAATATTTTGAAATTGCCACCTTAATTGTGTAAAGTTTGACTTATCTCAAATTTTAGTTTGTTTTTATTTGAGTCTCATTCCTTGTTATATTTTCTAATAAATATAATTGAGTGAAGATGAAAAATCTCATACAAAAAATGATTCCCTTCCCTATTTTATTTTCCTAATTCATTAATTTTTTAATTAAAAATAATATAATTAACACAAACAATACTATTATTAAAATAATAATAAATAAAAATATTATTAAGACATCAAAATAATATCTTTAAATAATATTAAAAGTAACAATGAAATATCATTATCATTTAATAATTAATATTCTAATATCATGTAGATACACTACTATTATTTTTTTAATTTTTTGTTAATTCTCCATATTAAAGAGCATGAGATTTAAACCTTTATTTTTATAATTTTAAAAAATAATAATAAATTCAGATCATATTTTATGAATAATTTTAAATAATTAAAATTATATCATAAATTTGTTAAATTTACCTAATTTGTATCTTTAAAATATGTATAACATAAAATTTTTGTGAACCAACTTGTATTAAAAATTGAATTTGACGAAAAAAGTAAAATTCATATAAAATTTAATTAGCTACAATTGAATTGAATAGAATAAAATTTAATAAAAAGTTAATTCAATGTGTAATCCATAATTTTCCATCAGCCTTAAACAAAATTTATTTTTTATGCTAAATTTATTATTTTAGCCATATCTAATGACAATTTTAAATTAACATGCCATGTCAGTTACTTTAATAATTTATTTATGTATTGTAAGTTACAATTTTTTATTTAAAAATAATGCAAGTTGTATTGAATGAATAAGTTCACAATGTCAGCCCAAATCCCTTGTAGAAATAATAATCCAAGCAAAATGTCTATGCAATAAAACCCAAGAGGTTGATGAACATTTGGAAAGTATGATAAAACATCCCCCATTTCTAAATCTAACATATTGTAAAATTTCAAACCAATATATCTGATATGCAGTATTACAAAGATATCATATCAACAACACTCATTATTATCTTTATTTCTTGAATTAATTTTCTTTTCATTTTTAATGCTCTGAAATGAGAACTTAAAACAATAAGGAAATGTCTCGTAATGGAAATACTTTAAGAAAATTTAAAGCAAACTCAGTTGATAAAATTAATGTCTTTAACTTGAACTCAATATTTCATGTTTTGGTACAAAGCATACGGAGAACCTGACACAGGCTATATGTCCAATGTAAAATTGTTTAGATAATAGCTGAAAAAATATTTCTCAAATTCTAAAAATCATCAGAAAGTCACGCCTACAGAACAGAATGGAATTTCTTGAACCAACACCATCAAAATTGTATCAGTGACAACAAAGTCGAATTTCAATCCATGAGCCTCAAGACATTTCACAAATTGATTAATAATTCCTACAGTTCACTCAACATTTAATCAGGTATCTCGGTGGAATAGATATAGTACGCCTCTGAAAATTTAAGCTTGCCCTAAGAACAGTTTTGAAATAGACTAACAGCAAAATCATTCGATAGAATATATGATAATAAGAAGATGTTGAATAAGCGAATACTAGAGACCTAATTCAACAGACAGAATAGACTGTTTCATCAAACTCAGAGTTTATGAGATGAAGAAGAAATGCAGTATGGATATACGCATGCAATAATAGCCAATGCTCATTCTTTTAAGCAAACTTATCGATTCCAGGAAGTACTACGGGAAATCAACCAACAACAAACATAAATTTAATGAATACCACCAGGTAACTGGTTCTAAGCAGACCTTGAAACAAGTTCAACGCATTGGCCAAATTGTTGAAAATGGGTCCCATTCTTATGAGATTCATCATGTCTATGCTTTGACAGAAAATGAAGGAAGCAAGTTCAGATTTTTATGATCGTTTGCAACTAAATTTACAACTATAAAAAACGTGGATGCATCTGTTACCACATTTCTCTCATCCATTTTGTGAAGTTCAGCCACTTTTTCTGTATTGTTACTCTTCAAGAAATTGTACATAAGTGTGTTAAATGTGACTACATTTGCAGCACTGCCCATTTTATCCATATCTGGCAACATATCATGTGCCTCTTCTAACTGTTCTTCTTTACAAAACCCCTTCACCATGATGCTACGTGTTACCACATTTGGCACCAAACAATAATGAGACTTTGTAAAATACCTACCAAGTTAGTGTATGCTTTAGAAATCATTCTTATTATCAGTTTTAAAATTTGTAAATATTGTAATAATTTTATAATAAATAAAAAAAGAGTTTTTTATTCACATATATATGTCGTTTCCTTTATTAATTCAAATTGTATAATAAAGTGTATGTGAATTGTTTAGATAATTTATTTAATAGTTAAATAAAATTATCAAATTTATTTCTTATAGAAGTGATATAAATTGGACATAAATATCATAGAGTAAGCATATTGAATGTCGCCTATAAATATCAAAGATAGTATTATTGAGGGTGATAATGAGAGTCACATCATAAAGACATTAGTATAAATTTATAATTAGATAATTACTTATCAAATATAACCAAAGAACAATAAATTACATAATATGCATATAATTAATAATTTGTCAAAAGATTGTATTAGTATACGATGTGATCATTTTATTTGAGACATCAAAGTAGAATCTTGTATAGATACGCATATTTTAAATAGTATATAAGTATAAAATTAATCATATCTTGTATGACAAAACCGATTTAGTTATGCATTGTTCATATAAAAATTTGAATGATAGTCAATGTCATATCTATTGACTCATTCAATTGGAATGAGTATTTTCGCTAACTCTATCTAAGTTCAAATCCCTAAATGAATGTTGATAAATATTTGAAACCAAGTCTTTGATTAAAATAAAATAAATGTCACATAAAGAGTTCATGGGAGAAATTTAGAATATATTGATTAACGATTCGTAAAATATCAAATTTAGAATTTTGATATTCTATAAACTCTAATTTAAATAGAATTAGACGACAGAAGAATAAAATTCATATGGTATGTACAATCCAAACAAAGTTGATAAAGAATTACTTCACTATAGAATAAAGACTATAGCATATTATTAGATGCTAACCATAATCATTTAATTTTAAAATATTCGGAGATAACTCACGGCTAATCCACTTTTAACTTTCATGGTCATACTAACATTGTTAAACCTTAGAAAACTATAAGAAACAGAAAAAAATTATTGATAGATGATTAACACTGTCGAGAATAATTTAATAGGCCAAAATGTGTATATGTGTGTGTATGTATATATACGCACATACTTATAATTAAAGAAATGTGATAATTATATATATATAATAAATTAAATACCAATATTAATATGTATGAAAGTCATAATTATATATTAAAGGCTTCATACCCATTACTGCCCTGTTACCCATATACAAAAGAAAATATGTACATATATACATATACAGAAATATATAAAAGTTAAAGCACATAATGTATATACATTATTGGGCGTCATACCCTAGTATATAAAATAAATAGACTCATGTAACATGATAACCCCTAGATGACTGTAAGGAGAATTTGAAATCCTAATGCTTTTCATGAATATCTTCTCGAATCTTCACGTAGAATGAGTCCTACAATCACTAAAAACTATAATAGGGTGAGTTTTGAAAAAACTCAATAAATGAATGCTAAAACCATAGAAAAATGATAAATTATAAGTAACTTTAGTTTCAATATAAAATATGTTTAAAGTTAAAGTCAATTTCAAATATAAATTATAATAATTAGACATCCGCTATGTGCTTCTATTATTCCAGAAATTATAAATTCCAAGAGTCAAGTAAAAACAGATAAGTATGTAGAGATATGTACAAATTTCATATTAGATATCAGACCGCCCGTCGCGCTTTACTTTTCACATATATTAGTACCCATATAGAATAGAAATTAGAATATACTTTTAAAGCTCAATAACTTCCCTTCTTATGTCTCCTAACTAAGGTATCATAAAATAGAAATATAGAACAAATCATTAAAAAAAAAAAATTTAGAAAACATGAATTAAAGTATAAAGAATACTCAACAAATCATAATCCATCAAATTACATATATAAACTATCATTAAATCTCACCATAAGAGCATGCTATCATAATTTCAAAATTGGCCTCCAACTTTAAACATACATAAATTGCTCAATCAACAAGAAAATCATCATAAACAAATGAGACTTTCTCCCAGTCTCCATCTCATTCAAATCACCATTACCTCTTAACATAATCCAAACCATATAAAAATATTTCTATTACCCTAAAGTAGAAGGTAAATAAGTTTCAAATATTGGTTTTTATAGAAAAAAAAAGAAAGTAAAGTAAAAATAATTCAACTCACTATATGCGTCTCTAAAAATCTAATGATAACTGAATTAAAATAAACCTAACAATTAATACACGAGGTTTTGATTATGCCTAATTTATTATTATTAATCAATTTCGCACAATTACATGAGTTTTAAAATCCAAATAGAGCACAAACATTACTACCACTATTTATATTCTTCGACAAACTTTATTTCGTATAATCTATCAACTAATCAATTTAATTCTAACTTAAAAGAGTATAATAAATTTTTTTATAATAAATAGTAATTTTAGCAATAAACAGTAACTATTATCGAAAAATTATTCGAAATATGAAAATAAATTAATAATAATACTGAAAATCATAATAAGAGGCCAATTTAACCTTTAAAATTCTAAATCGCGAGTAATTGCGAAAAGCCCTAAATCGTAAATTGTAGCTCATCTCTCCTTCTGACTTAATCGTTAACCAAATAACTTAAATAAAGCTCTTAGAGTGTAGCCTGTATCGAGTATGTGTGATTGGTAGCAAGAAACAAAATTTTAAACGGTTGAATATCAAACAAATTTAATAAATTAAAAGAAAATTAAAAATAAAGAAAATGAAACCCACAGAAAGAAAGCTTGCTGGAAAGAAAATAAATCATTCGGCTTCTTTTAGTCTCAAATATGAGTTATTAGATGAGTAAAAGACTCATTTACCCTAGACAACTTAAAAGGAATGAAGAGAAATAAAAAGGGTAGTTCTAATATTTACTAATTTCCTACATATTTGCTATGCTTCAGTCTTTAATTCTCTCTCATCTAACCTTGAATTTAACTTAAATTTGCTTCATATCAATCATCTTCAAGTCCTCTTTTAATAGAAATAAACGACTCATCAATCAAATTTTTTGATCAATAGAAATTTAACTCAAAAACTTATATGTGCAAATAGTAGTGCCTTTAGTGAATATTTTCTAAACTTATTTAATTTTTATTAACTCATCTCCAATTACTTAATAATCCATAATACGAACCTAGTAACTCAATTTTTAGCACCCAAACATGTATTTTATAAAAAGATAAATATATCCTTCATATGCAACATAACTAAAATACCCTTAAATTTAACTCTGGGATATTACATTCTCTCTATTTAAGGAATTCATCCTTGAATTCAAAATTAAGCTAAGGTTTATAAGTGATTACCTTCATCTACAGATAAGTGGAAAAATTTCTTCTTCATAATCTCTTTTGACTCCTAAGTCACCTTATTACTCTTTTGATGTTTCTAGACGATCCATCGCAATTGGATTTTTCTCACCTCCCTATCCATTATGGCCATTAGTTGTTCTTGATACAACAAGCTTCGATCTATTTCTACCATTTGTAGCTCAAGGACATGTGATTCATCATGTAGGTATTTTGTCCAAATTAACACAAGAAAAATTGGATTATCTTGTCCATATTAGGCGAAAGAGCTAACACATACACCCTATTTTCAGCTCGTCAGAGAATTTGAAAGGGTCTAATAAACCTTAAGCTCAATGTACCTTTGTTGTCGAACTACATCATTCCTTTGAAAGGAGAAATCTTCAAAAACACATAGTCTCCCTCTTTAACACAAGATCTCGCTACCAATGATTAGCATATAATTTTTGCCTACTCTGAGCTATTATAATTCTATAATGTATCACCTTGGATTCTCTATAGCATCTTGTATCAAATCTAGCTCCAGCAACTTCTGTTCTTCAAGGTCAAACTATCCCATTGGGGATCTGTATTTTTAACTATATTAGGCTTTGAATGGTGCCATTTGTATACTTGCGTGGTAGTTATTGTTGTAAACAAATTTAATCAAAGATAACTGTTGATCCCAACTTTTTCAAAAATGAATCACGCACGTTTATAACATATTATTCGGAGTCTAAATTATTCTCTCCGATTGATTATTTGTCTGAAGGTGGAATACAATACTAAAATAAAGTTGAGTGCCTAAAGCATCTTGGAAGGACTGCTAGAACTTCGATGTAAATTGAGAACTCTGATATGAAATCATAGAAGTAGGTATACAATGTAAAGAAATTATATGATCTAGATAAATTCGAACATGTTAAGAAGTAGTATAAGTGGTCTTAATAAGAAAAAAGTAAGCTGACTTCATCAATCTATCCACAATGACCCATATGAAATCATATCTTTTAGATGTGTTAGGAAGGTTTACAATAAAATCTATGGTCACTTTATTCCATTTTCATTCGGATACATCCAAACTCTGAAGTGTACTAGATGATTTTTAATGCTCTACTTTTACTTGCAGACAAGTCAAACACTTGACTATAAATTCAGTAATACCTCTTTTCATGCCTCCTCACCATTAAATCTTCCTTAAATCATGATAAATTTTAATTTCTCTCAGATGCATTATATGAGAGGAAGTGTGAGCTATCTCTAGAAGTTAATTCTTGAGTTCTTGCACTGGTGGCACTACCATCCTATCTCAGTATCTCATGATGCTATGGTTATCTACTTTAAAGTCATCACCTCTAGTTTTCTCAATACACCTCTTTTTTTTATCTATATATGAGGCTGAAATCTGAGCTTCCTTAATTTCTTTCACTAAGACAATCTCACTTGCACTTAAGCAATTAATACCCCAGATTTAGAAATTCGAATTTCAATCCCTTTAGTCATGCACGTATGCAACTCTTTAGTCAATATCCTCCTATTGTCTGAGATATAGGATAAACTATCCGTAGATTTTCTACTTAAAGCATCGACTATTGCATTGGCTTTTTTTAAATAATAATAAATCATGCAGTCATAATCTTTAAGCAACTCTAACCACCATCTCTACATCAAATTCAAGTCTCTTTAATCGAAGATATACTTGAGGCTTTCGTAATCTATGTATATTTCAAAGATTTTCTTATAAAGATAATGTCTCCATATGTTTAATGCAAACACAACCATTTCCAACTCAAAACGTGTAAGTTATAACTCAGTCACGCTGCATTAATATATTGCCAAGACCTACCCTGAAGACATTACAATATATAGTACAATCATTACTTTCAAAGGTAATGCAAGGACAGGTGCCAAAATTACACAATTCTTAAGCTTTTCAAAAGCTTCTTCGCAAGTCTTCAGCCATACAAACTTCACGCCTTTCTTAGTAAGCCAAGTCAACGGTGTTGCTATTCAAAAAAAATTCTCTATAATATTTCAATAATAACCCGCTAAGCTTAAAAAACTTTTGATTTTCATCACACTAGTTGGGCGAGGCCGTTTTTGCACAGACTTGATTTTCTTAAGATTAACACAAATTTCATTCTCCATTATAATATGACCCAAGAAAGCCACCACCAATAACCCAAATTCAAACTTAGAGAACTTCACATACAACTTGTATTCCCTAAAAATTTAAAGAATAATGTTAAGATACCTCTAGTACTCTTGGTGATTCGAAAAATATACCAAAATGTCATCAATAAAAACTATAACAAACTAGCCTAGAAAAGGCTTGAAAACCCAATTCATTAGGTCCATAAAGGCAATAGGATAATTAATAAGTCCAAAAACATCACCAGAAATTTGTAATACCCATATCAGGTATGAAAAGAATCTTTGATATGCCTTCACCCTTAATTTTAAGATGATGATGCCCAGAATGTAGATCTATCTTCAAAAAATACTAAGTTTCTTTTAACTGATCAAATAAGTCATTTATCTTTGGCAATTAATACTTATTCTTTATAGTAACCTTATTTAGTTGTCTGTAATCAATGGATAACCACAAGGATCCATCTTTTTTCTTAACAAATAGGACTGAGCACCCCAAAGAGATATGTTCAG
>JAWDEX010000016.1:6071221-6087976 GCA_035221805.1 Trichilia hirta
TCTTAAACTTTAATATAATAAATTTAAAATGTAAACCAAAATTCTTTAGTAATGTAATCTTAAACTTTAACATGTTAATAACTGAAAAGCATTTAAAATATAAACTCTCACGAAAATTTCACATACAAAATCGTTCTAATTGGCAAGTCAAGAACGGAGGGGCTCACAGTAGCCTTCCCCCTGATGAGTTTAAGAGTTTGGCCTTTTCTTTCTAAGGCAAAAAGACAATTTTTTAGGCCCTTACTCTGCTGTAGTTTTTACAGAATAACTTTTGCAACCTCACTACCTTCTCCTCTAGTATTTTACTTCTCTTAAAAGAGGATCTGTTTCTGCTGATCATCATCCAGATGCTTAGTTCTATATTTCTCACACTTTTTATCTAGTTAGAGGAATTCTCTTCCACTAATGCAATCAGTCGCACGACTTAGAGGCGGTATAGTAATGTGTATTTTTAGCTCACTAGTGTTAGAAAACTCAGCTTCTTGAGCCAGGTTCATCACATTAGCTAGAGCTTCTTCCTTTTTCTGCAAGATGTCTCTGGGTATATCTTTGTTTATTATTGATAGCCATTTACAAATAAGGAGAATGCTTTAATGAGCTTTTTGAGACACTAAATTTTGGGGAGAAAATTCTTAACACTATACAAATTTTGTTATCCTCTTTTGCTAGTAGTGATGGGTATTACCCTTACCAATAACTTAAAATACAAACGCAGTTAGAGCACTTGTTAGTTTTTCAGTAAGAAAACTTTGATGCTTAATTTAAAAACTTAAATTTACGGGGTAGTAACTTTTTGAAAAGTTTAAAGATTGTGCATAATAAGTTAAGAGAGAAAGAGAGTTATTATATTTTGACCAAGGCAAGTCTTGGGTGGTCTAAACCTTCACCTTATGATTGATAAAAAAGGATAAGATGGCAGGGATGGGATTTGGTTCCCATATAGTTGTTTAAATAAGGTGGATCGCAATTGTCTTTATTATAAAGTTGGTGACGCCTGGGAGTCATGAAATTCAATTTTTCACAAAGACTCTAAATGATACTTCAACTGCTTTAATCCCTAGGTTGATAAGGCGACCTTTTGATTGATACTGTAAGGGATTTAGGTTCTTGCATGGGCAAAAATTTTGAGGTTAAATTTAGTTTGTAGTCATATCGTTTATGGTATCGGGAGTGCAACCTCATGGTCAACAGTTACGTGATTTAATTCTCATGTAGACAAAGAGATAACCAGATAGTTTATCATTTATAGCATGTGATCACGAGATTAGTTTCTTATCCTGCAAGTAGATTGAGATTAATTGGGATAATGACGAGGCTGATCTTAACCTCCAATAGTAACCTTTTAGGTCTTGTCCAAGGTAACCAACCACCATCAAAAAGACTCAAAATACTATTAAAAGGATTAAAACTAAAGAAAAGTTTTTTAAATTTTGGAGAGAGAAACAAGAGTATTGTGTAAATTAAAGACGAGTGTCATAATCAGCAGAATTATTGAAAGTTTCTTTCTCTCTTGAGCTTATTTTCATCATGTGTTATTTAAGAATGATATTTTATGTTAACGTAATGATCTTCTAAGTTTACTTATCCAAAAGTTTGATGAAGTTGAACTATATTTACTTAATCAGTTACTATTTCAGTTGGTTAATGTTTGTTTGTCTTTTATGTATTGTGCATTTTCATCTAAATTTAATAGTTGTGTTAAATTCTCCACTTAGCACATGATTTTGGTGTTTAATATGATATCGGGATGTGATTATCAAATATACCATGATGAAAACATTGCATATTATTGTAAGATAAAAATATCTATAAAATATTTGTCATTTATTACATTCTTTCTTCTTACTATATTTTGATAAGTGTAAGATTGTCACAAAGATATTGGTAATCCACTTACGAGAATAGGTTCGTTCTTGCTCCAGAGAGATTACTGATTATGGTTACTAATTAGCCAGCAATAGATGAAATATATTAATTAATTGAATTTTAGTAATTAAGAATAATTGATTTAATAAAGGTGAATACTTAGATAATTAATGACATCAAGTTTTATCCGTTGATGAAGCATGTTTGACGGTACTTTGTAGTGTTGGTTTGTTTTAGCATTCAATTATATTTTTAGTTTAAATTGCATAATCTCATCATTTTAAATATTCAAATAAAACTTGAGTTTATATATTTTGATAATTAATGGGCTTTAATCTCTGAGATATGATACTCTTGACTTATTAATGTATTATTTGTAGGCTCGTGCACTTGCGAGGCAGAGTTACGATCAATATTTTACAAAACAAGTAAGCAAAAAGCTTTCTTGCTTTAATAAAGAATTTGCAACTTTTGCTGACATATTCTCTCGGAAATCATAAACTCAGGCATAGTCCTAACCATTTGGTCCATTTCTATATATCAAATGTCAGTATATGTGTTTATAAACTCTAGCTAACATATATATTTATAGACCCTACTAAAAAAAAATAGCATCCTTTAATTGAATACTAAGGATCCAAAGATGAGCAAAGTTTTGCCTAAAATACTATCGAACATCAAAAGGTGTAATATAATAGCTAGGAAAACGATGGAACAGAGTAGAGAGCTTCTACAACTTGAGATAATTGTTGGAAAATTGACTTGAGGACAGTGTTTGCTCCTCCCTGTGCAGTGATGGACTTTCAATCTTGCTCTTCTTTCTGCTTGTTCTTGAGGCTGAGTCAATTTCTCTACACCATATTAAACGATACTGCATTAGGTCCAGCAAGCGACATTGCAAATGCTTATTCATCTCCATTACATGCTTTGTTATCTTTGCTACCCATGTCCGATAATTCATGCTGATCTCCAATTTCATTTGCAAGGCTGCCGGTGTTCCTTCTTGCTGTCAACATATGAAAACAAAAAAAAGGAAAACATCTTATTTTAATTGTGCCTAAAAGTGTGGAAACTAGAGAAAGGGAGAGACCTGAAGTTCAGACACGTGCGAGTAGAGTGACTTGGTTCTTCCAAAATGAATCAAATATTGATCATCTTTGTTGGAAAAACACGATTGAAGGAAAGTAATCATTCCCTTTGACAAGTTATTTGCCTGAGGATACTTTTCGAGAGAACATATGCGGTTCTTTCTCAATTTTCTCCGATGAGTTGTTTCTTCGGGAAGTAGTGAGGACTGGGGAATCACTATCACATTCGTTACCACTCCTGCTTGTAGATGTAAACAACAGTTTCATAAAACACCATTTGAATATTATGATAGAAAATGGAGTGAAACAGAGAAATCTTTCAAGTTTAAACTCATTGGCTTCAGATTTTTACCGAGTATAAACGAAATGTAACCCCCAAATGGTTTGAACTCAGTTATAGAACATTCACAAAAATTATGGAAACCTCGTCAGTCAGAAAATAAATAAATAAAAAGGTGTTGGAATATTATGGTTACCATTTTGATGGTTGAATCTTCGAATTATCACCCTTGTAGTAACATCCCAGAGGTAGACAGTTTTATCTTCTGATGCAGATATCAGATAGGATGCACTAAAGACCAATGTAGTTGTTGGTCCACTACACATAGATGAAATTTGAAGTTAGTCACATAAGTATTTAGATGGATACAAATTTGGGAGAGACAGTGAAAGATTCACGATCAAAACACAAGGAAATGTTAAAAAGAATGATGTATACTCCAGTCCAGGAAGCTGAGATCACAAATTTTAATGTTAAATCAATTTGAAAACTTAAAACCTTTAAAAGTTATCGCAAATATTTCTTTTTTAATATCTACAGAGAACTATTATTTGTGCAGACTATAAATTCTCTAATCGGGCAAAATTTGGTTAAAAAAAAATCTCCATCAGCCTAATTTTTAATCTATTCCTGCAGTGGATTATCATCACATGATTTCAAGAATCCTAAAATATCAAACACTGTACACTACCTGTGTCCTCTAAGCACCCCAGGTTGATCTTCTCCAACAATGAAAGAATCCTCAACTAGAAAAAATTTAAGTTCATTAACAAATATTCTTCCATCTACACTTCCAGCAAACAAGAGCTGCTCTCCTAAATGAAAAGCAATTGCAGTTAATGCTAGTGGATAGACTTGTGTTTGTATAAGCCTTCCTGATACCAAGTCCCAAACCTGCAAAACTTGGGAGTGTCCCTTGTTTAAGATGAGATTTCAACAATGAAGATACATATAACATGGAGATTTCCACTGCAATGTAGAGTGTGCTGACCTTGCATGTTGCATCAAGAGAGCTAGATATGAAAAGTGAATTTGTGCCTCCTGATATAGTTAGCAAGCCAGTTATAGAGGACTTATGCTCCACTGAATAGTGTAGCAAAGAAGGCGAGTTTCCCACATCTTCCATTTCTATATAACTTTGAAATTGCGTCATCTCAGAGGTTCTCTTTGTTAGTCTGATTTGCAACAAGTTGTCAGTCTCAAACCAAAAGGTAAATAAATTGAGGAAAAAATAAAGAAAAAAGTTTATACCTAATCATAGACCATATACAGATCATTCCTTCATCTGAACCAGAAATAAGAATAGAGCTGTCATCAGAAAAGACCATGCGCTTCAAAGATTTATAATGAGCGTGCCACCTAAGAAGCAATCTTCCACTTGCGACCTGCATAGATGTCAATTAAATCAGACTTACGGTATCTTTAGAATCATTCTTTGCACCAAAACGTGGAGATAAAAGAGTGCATCTAAAGGAATGACAGCAAAAAATTGGTGTAGTCGCAACAACATGATATTCATGCAACACAATTGCGGACTTAATGTCTCCTTCAAGGAATGTATCTTGGGAAATAAGGAATGGGCATACTTGCTGAGGAGAAATTTTCAACTAAATGGGAATTGGAGCAAAAGCTTTATCTGTTTCCAGCAAAAGAGAGGGTGCCTTACTAACCTCCCAAAGATAAGCATTCCCTGAAGAAGTACCACCAGCAAGATATACACCATCCTTTGAGCTAGAAATTGGCCCCACAGCCTCTATTGTGTAGCTTCGACGTGGTGGTTGAGGCTGAAAACAATGACTTACAAATGAGTATCACTTTGGCAAATCAGAGTTTCATACAAAATCTCTAGGTTGGTTTCGTTATAGTACTTCGCTTTTAAATCCTAGGATGAATAATTAAATTACACATAAGGCAAGAAGGAGAGTTACAAGTAAAAGCACTAGAAACTTAGCAAAATCCATTTGAGTTTCAGTTAATTGCTGATCTACCTGCAGATTATAAAAGAATATGATTTGCATTGATGTAATACTGCATTTTTTTTGCTTCCATTCTATAATCAATCTTAACATTTGCAGACACTGAAATTGTTCATATAAACACAAACCGTCGCATAATGAGATACTAAGTCAAAATCAGTTGAAAATTTTCACCCTATTCGGGTATCCATCGAGCAAATGCAGTCAGAAAATCAAGTTACCTATTCAAATATATACAGAAAAACACCCTGTCAAGGGAAAGACGAAAACGAAGGAAGGAGGGCAATATTTCAGTATTGACTCAAGCATTCACATTATTTAAAATCAAATGAGTTAGAAGTTCATTGATTAACATTGTGTTAAAGGGTAATTTGATCAATCATGGCAAATCCGTCCTAATGCTGAACGACTAACAAATCCATAATGATAAGAAAAGAAAAGCTTTTTGACCACATCACAAAAATTTATGCGATATATGAGTTGCCAATATAATCTAGATAACCAAAGAGGAGAAAGTTTTGAGAAAGTATTAGGTGGGACAGGAATCCCACGTCCCATCGATTAAATTTTGGTCATGTGCACAAATTCATCAATCACAGTCGTAATAATTATAATTAAACACAAAGTTCATCACACATGGTATGTTATTATTAGATAGTCTTATTGAACTATCCTATCTAACTTTTTTTTTTTTTAAAATAGTTTTAGGTGGAACTGCTCCAATGAATCGTCTAATAACATCATACCATCATATATTTTAAATTTTCCATCTCATTGTTATAATCACGATCTTTCAATAAAATTGTATCATATATTTTAAATTTTTATTATAATTAATCTTATAATTGATAATGCAACAATATTTTATCAAATAAGTGTTTAGATTACGTGATACTTTTTTTCCACGTAAGATTCTATTAGGAGATATTAAAAGAAAGACGTCAGACGGTGAAACATCAAATCATCCTTCGTTACATATCAGTCTAAATATTAAATCTTACATTGTACAATAAGAATTTAATCAAACCAATGTAATTTGAACTTTGAATGAAGAATTTGACTACATATATGTAAGCCATTTACCTTGTTTAATGCCCACATGAAGATAATCCCACCACCAAGAGAGCCATGCCTGTTAACCTGAGAAGCAGCAAGATATTGGTTCCTCAAACACAATAACCCTTGTGAAGAAGAAGCACAGCATGGTATTCTCAAAATCTGATCCCCCGTATCTATATCCCAAATCGTAATCCCAATTTTCATACTCTTATCGCTGCAAACAACCAGGGCTTCTCCTCCTTCACAACTCATCATCTTTTCTTTCACTCTCTCGGCTTATACATCATAATATGTATAATATATAAACATTCATTCATATATTATATGATTGTGTTCGTGAAGCTTTACATGCAGAGGTTGCTTTGTGGACGTGAAGGGGATGGTTGACGGATGGCAAGTAAAGTTGTGAAAAAGACAAAGTTAGTTGGGAATTTTTGCTCCTGAGTAGCGTAGTCAGCTTCTTAAACATTTCAACAAATGGAATGCATGCAAACGCTGATGTGTCGGCTGCTTCCAATGGTTGGATTCCATTTCGCTGTGTTGGGGGTCCGCCGGGATGAAGACACATATCTCGGTGCTGTTCGAGGACGAGGTCCGGAGGATAGGATAATGATTATACGCAAGAGGATTGCGAAAGATGGTGACATTTAATGATATTGGGGTTATTCTTTCTCCAACGCAACAACCGGGTTTGCTGGGGGTTGGTTTTAATTTCTAAATTTATTTAATTTATTTGTTATAATATTTTTGATGCCCAAATCTCATAAAATACAGGTACCGAAACCTTATTTGACAAATAAAATTTTAGGTAGAATTACATTTTCCACCTTATAGTTTCATGCCGGGACAGATTAGTCCACGTACTTATAGGTTCAAACAAACTCCCTCCTGAATTTGAACATAATTACACAGACCCCCCTGTGACAGGAAAATCGTGAAGGAAATATTAGAAAAGGGTACAAAAGTAAAAGCACTCAATTGCCTCCACTTCACTTTCTCTACTTACTCCTATAATTTCGATAATTACCTTTTGTGATAAAAATTTTAATAAAATTTAAAAACTATGATAAATATTTTTATTAAATTAATTTTTTATTTTTTCTGTAATATAATAAATATTACAATTCTAACTTTTATAAAAATTTAAAATTTTAAAAACATATATATAAAATACGGAAAAATTATTATTGAAAAATTATATAAAATTTAATTGATAAAATTTATATTTTAAAGAAAATATAAATTTTATAAATTATATTTTAAATTTTTAAATTTTTATGTTTTTATAAAAATTAAAAGTATAATAATTATTATATTAAAAGATAAAAAATTAATATAATTAATTTTACAAAAATATTTGTCACATTACAGCAGAAAACAAAAAAATTAATAGAATTATTTTAACAGAATTATTATATTTTACATTCACACTTTGTAAAGTTTATCATGAAATATGAAATAAAAGATAATTTTTATTTTTACCATCGTTTTTGTTCAGTTGTGCGGATCGCGCAGTCTCCTCGCCGTGTTTATTCGAGTTTTCGGGTTCTTCGTTAAGCATTGTTGTAAGGTAAATGTTCTTTAATCGTAAAAAGATGATAAATGGTCATTTTCGACGTCTGAAGATGCTTGGAATTTTATGATATTTTGTGTTTTGATTGAATTGTTTGATATTAGACATCGAAAGCGTATTTCATTCAATTTTTTAGGGTTTTTTGTGGCTTTCGAAAATTTTTTATATTTTTGTGAAACAGTTGTTTTTGTGTTGCAATATGTGCTGAGAAATGTTAGTAAACGCTTTTGTAGCATGAATGGTTTCGTTGTTGTACTGCTTCACTTTTGAAGCTTAAATTTTTTACGTACGTGAATGATGGATTCTGCTCAAGCAGTTTTGTAAGTTCGTGTTGCATTTTTTTTCTTTTCTTTTTGTGGTGAACTTGTTTCTTTCGTGGTTGTGCTGTATTGATACAATTACCTCTATGGAATTCATCTGTTGTGTGTTTTGCTATTTGTTATGCTTGCTATACTTTTACGGTATTGAATTTACCACGCGATCTAAAAACTTAAGCTTGAAAACAGGAGGTCGGACAATTGTATTTACATTGTAGCCTAACATTCCCCCTCGCGTGCAAGATTTTATTTAATGGACTTTGTCATATGGACCCAAATAATTGTTTTTAATTTTAATATTGTAGGGATTCAATCACACGACCTGAGGTCTAGTCTGCTCTGGTACCGCATTGCATTTGCCACTCGATCAAAAGTTTAAGATTGAAGATAAAGGCCCAGACAATTATATTTATATTGTGGATTGACACGTAGAATGGGGCTTGCGGTATTTTTTTGAGAACACCAGATGGTAGGATTAAAGTAGGATAACAATTTCCAAATAACTATAGTATACCTTAGTTGCTAGAAGATATTATGGCTTGTCGTGGAATCGATGAGTCAATTCAGTCTTTTGACATAAGTTGCAAATTACCAAACACAGAAGTGGTGATGGCTGTGAAAACAGAAGCTGATTTGTCTGTGTTGTTTCAGTTGTTTGAAATAAAATGTGACAGAAGTTGAGTTTACAATATGGAACATTACAAACCAGCTCACTGATTGTAATAACATCTGCTACAATCCATGAGCTAAACAAGGTTGTACTGTCTAATTATTTTTCACCAACAAAAGATACATCAACCACTCCTTTAAACCTAACAGCCCTTTCTTACTCACTCCTATAGAGTTTGAACATGTATTCATTAAGCTGTAGCAATATGGAACCGGCAATTTGCAACCTGCAACAAACAATGTGAATATAGTAAATGATGATGTTGCTTATCTTTGTGGTAGTTTGAACGTTGAGGATTATAGACCTGATAGTTTAGATGAAGAAACAGATGAAGGTGAAAGTAATTTGCTTGAGTGTGTTGATTTTGATGCTTTACTAGATATTGTTGATATGCCATGTGATTCTATTGATGAAGAGGATGGAAAATATTATTCTGGTAAGGAAGAAACACCTGTGGAACTCATGGACAATGCCTTAGACGGTAGAGAATTCGCATCAAAACCTTAGAGGGTAGAGAATTCACATTACAGCCTCATAGATTAATTACGTTTGAGGTTAGAATGACTTTTGAATTAATGGAAAGTTTTCGAAGAGCTCTTGTTGATGATTACATTCAAGAGCAGTGTCAAATTACCAGGAGGAGAATGAAAGCAACCGATTGGCCGCCCATTGCAAGGACAAAGATATTTCTCCTTGGAGGATTTACTTATCCCATGCTTCACAGTTTGGTTGTTATATAATTTGAACATATAACCCAAGGCATAAATGCAAAAGAACAGATGAAATTGGAGATGCAACCTCTCAGTGGGCGAATAGAAAATATGGATCTATGATTTGGACCAATCTTAACATTGATGTAAATATCTTACAAGACCTAATTCATTCCAACAATAGGGTGCTGATTCTTAAATCTAAACTTTATAGAGGGAAGAGGATATCACTTGGCACCTCAACTGGAATCATGAAGCATGTTATGTAGAGTTGCAAAAATATACTAAGGCAATCAGACAATAGAATCCGGACTTTATTGCTTATGTTGGATGTGATAGTCCAACTGGTTATTTTTAAAAGATTTTATGTTTTTTTGGCTACTCGAGTTGAAGGGTTTTCGGCTGGATATAAAACTTATATTGGTCTTGACGCGTGCTATCTAAAGCATCCATATAGAGTTGTTTTATTTGCTGCTGTTGAATTGATACAAATAGCATGAACTTCCCTTTAGCATTTGCTATTTGTGATGTTGAAAACAGTATCACTTTGGGATAGTTCTTGAGGATTTTACAGGACAGTTTAGGTGTAAAAGATGGAAGACACAGGATAATAATGAGTGACAAGTAGGAGGGCCTAACTGAAGCTTTACAAGTTGAGCGGCCACATGCTACCACCCAAAAAAATGCGATGCATATTTACTTCAATGTCAGAATATAGTGGCCTAGTATGGCTCTGAAGAAACTGTTTTGGCAATCTTTTAAAGTTGCCACAAAGAAGCCTTTCAAAAAAATCATGGACAATATCAAAAAATTTAAAGACATTAGAGAAGAAGCCTAAAAATATCTACCTAAAATTACTTCAAGCGAGTGGTCAAGATCAGCTTATGACATTATTTCTAAGTCTGAGCATACTACTAATAACTGCTCGAGTGTTTCAGTGCTTGACACTGTCAGCAATGTAGTTAACATTGAGAGCAATGAGTGACTATCAGAATTGCCAACTGTATAGAATCCCTTGTAAGCATGCTGCATGTGTTATGAGTTACGCAAGGGAAGATCTAAGAAATTATATGCATGATTATCTAAAAACAGCAGCTTCTGTAAGAGCCTATTCAGGTATTGTTAACCCAATACTTGATAGTTGTGTGTGGCCTAAGGCTGATTGTGATGTGCCATTGCCACTTACTGTAAAGAAATCAACTTGAAGACTAAAAATGTCAAGGAGAAAAGAGGTGGATGAGGTTGCTTTGAAGGTCAAAACTGGGGTTATACATTGACATACACAAATTTTGAGAGTATTGTCACAACAAAAGGTCATGCAAACAACCACCTGCTCAACAAAACAAGAAACAGGTTTGACTTTCTATGTTATGTTTGCTTTTGTTTAATATTTTTTAATCCTTCTTCTCTAGATGTTTTTTGGGGACTTCATAGAATATTATTTGTGTATTGCATTTTTGATTGTATATTATATAATTTATATTAATGCACCATTTTCTATTGCAGAAAACAACACGAACTAGAAAAAATGAATGTAGCAGTGGCTGTCAAGCAGCAGAAAAGGGAGCTCACGCTGCAGGTACATCATTAAGGCATGGAGATAGGCCTTCAAAACTTATTATCTGGGATTTCAGTTTCTCAGCTCAAGTAGATTTCCGCAGACTCAGCCTCACATTCCTCAGGTTTCAACTCAAAACTCTCTTCCACCATGACACAGCAAAACCTTCAGAACTGCCATGAAGGTCTTTGTAGGCTTTTGCATGCTAACTTTTTGTATATTTTTTGGGTAATGACATGTAGATATCAACTGTAAAGTAGTTAGGGTTGATGAAAATGTATAGGAATAGTTATTTTTTTCCGACTTTAGGCTGGTCCTATGTCTTAGCATAAACATGCTTTTGTCAATGTACTAAACAAACTGTTCTTCTTGGATTATTTTAAGAGTAGAAGCATGTTTTTGCATAGTTGTGATTGTATATAAATTTTGGATAAACTGCATGTTGTAGTTACTAACGAAATGCACTTTTACTCTTTCATTCTTTGGATGCAATGAGTTCGCTTCATTCTTATTGCTTTATTGTCTCATAACTGTGTTCACTTCCTATATGCACCAACGTAGATTCCTAAACCTGAACAAAGTAACACAACAAAAAACTATGGTCTTCATAAAAAACATGAATCCACTCTTCTTGGGTACTGTTCCATTTCATTTTATCTTCGTATTCTAGTCTTCATGAACAAAGTCAGTTTGTATCATGCATGTTAACATGCATATAACTGTAAAACTCCTTAGGTGGATCCCAGAATGCAAAATAATTGCATCTATGTACTCAACATGTGTAAAATAGCTTGTATGAATTTTTGGAACTCTCTGAAATCTCAACAACTTTTAACCCACAATTGCAAGACCTGTTACAAAATTTCATTCAATCACAGCTAATGTCTCTCGTCTGAACCATCTTGCTAGAACTGTTCAGTTAACTGACAAAAAAATTTTTTTTTTTTTTTTTTTGCTTTCTGTAAATGTTTATGTGATGCCGTGGCTGCCTTGGTGTGAGTAGTAAGTTTGGAACGAAATTGTGTTGGATTTCTGTCGAAAATCTGCAGAGTTGGAGGTTGGGTTTGTCTTGAATTCATGGACATTTGCAAGTTCGATTTGTATATAATTTATAGAGATTTGCAGGAAAGATTGCTACTGAATTTATGAACAAACACAGGTTGGCTTTCTATGGAATTGTTGGAGGGTTTCAGGTTCCAGAGGGGTGGTATAGGCGTCCAATATGTGGAGAGTTGTTGTTTTTTGATAGTGTCGGATTTGCATAGATTGCCAGATTGTATAGGTGATCATTTTCTAAAGATTAGAAGGTTTAATTCATGCTGAATTTCATGCCAGTTGTAGTTTTGGATTTCGGCTGGATTGTCGATAAATTGCAGTGGCTTGCTTTTTGGTGGAGTCGTGGAGATAGATGTTGGATTTTTGTTAGTTTTATAGTTGTTACCCCTGCTGGAATCGAGACTTAATTAAGGGAAAAGATAATGGGTTTTATATACACCGCAGGTTCCTGTAACAGTTGAGCACCCACGGTCAAATGCAAAAATAAATTAATTACGCACGAAATTTATTTGTAATTTGGTTTACTAATATAGGGAGCATGACACATGCAAATAAAATATGAAGCGATGTACTTGTGAATGACGTGCTGCAATTGTAATGGGCATTTTCAGATTAACAATTTTATTATAATAAGGGTAAAATGGTTCAAAAGATTGTTACTCCCTTAGCCATTTTGAGGGTATAATTGGAATCACGATCGATCAACGTGATGCGGTTGGCTTCTTATATTTTGATTAGGGTTAAAAACGTAAATTTAATCACGTGTTGCAGAAGTAAGGGTACTATAGTAATTCTGTCGCAGCCTAAGTCTGCATGTGCGTGTAAGTACTCTGTCCCAGCCTGAAACTATAAAGGAAAATGTGTAATTCTCCCTATCATTTGCCCTAGAAAACGCTCTCACAAAAACAATCAATTCAATTCAATGTGTATGTAACTTCGCAAATCAAGAACTAGTCCAAAAAAAGATAAAGAAATAACAGTTATAACGGTCATAGATGAATAAAGAGAAAGAAGGTTTGAGACCCTTCTTCTCCACGAGAAAAACCTTTTTGAACGAGACTCTTGTATCATAAAAAACATCAAAGTTATTAGTAGAGATTATCACGATTAACCTACGATATTAAGTTAGGTAATTGACAATGTATGATCATATCTAATATTACATCGAATTATGCCACAATCGATCGCTACAATTTGAGATATTGATGGATTCGATCGTTTATTGAACATTGAACGTCTTTTTCCTAAGGTGATTCTAGTACCGCACTAACATGGAGACAATCATTTTGATGACAATAATATTAATATCAAGAATTTCCGTCCATTACAACCATTTTAACGACAATATAATTGGTACGAAGGACTGCATCCTCTTCTTGAAGCCTTCCTGATATAGATTTATGCCATGAAGAATATCACCCTAATGACATGATAAGATTTGGTGCGATTATCTGTTATTCGCGAATTTGCAACTCTTGTTTACTCCATTCAACAAATAAATTGATAGTCTTTGATGAAGATTCAAATGGTTTTCGAGTGTAAAAATCAAATGATAATTTTTGTTAACAAAAAACTCATGAACTTAAACACCAAGTGTTCGATTGCTTATATTATTGGAATGGTCATTACCGCTTCTTCTGGTTGCTCACTACCCGGATTTTGATGTCCCCAGTTTCTCCTCCGTCGTGGGAGAAGACATCCTACTTGGCGGAGACAGATTCTTTTTGAAAAAACCTTAGAAGGGCACTCATTTTTTTAAATAGCACCCCACTTAATTTATATAGTTCCATAAATTTTTTTAAAAATTATAATTTTATAAAATAGTTACATAGATCAAAAATAATTTATCATAAATTATGATAATATATTTTTTATTTTTTAAAATGTATAATTTTTAAATAAAATTATATTATTTCTCAAATATAGTTTGGTGATATTTATCTTTCTTTATTATTGCACCCTATTTATTAAAAATTTTATTGATAAATATTTAAATATGAAAAAATATTAATAGATATTGATTAAAAAAATTTATTTATAATTTAACTTTTATTTATGTAATTAATAAAATATAAAAAAATTAATTTAACTTATAATAGAATATTTTTGTTAGGATATAAGTTAATTTATATAATATTATAAATTTAATTTTCACAAGATTTGTCAAATAGAGTGTTATTAAACAAATGGGTAAAAATATCACCACCCACCAGGCGTGAGTCTAACTGAAAAATTTTTTAAGTCCCCAAGCCCACAAATCTCAATATCCAAAAGTTCTTCAGCCGCCTTGTAAGACTAGTCAGTAAGGAATATTTTAAAAGAAAAAAAATCAAAATTGGAGAGCATCCGAAATCTCAATTTTTGAATTTGTTATTTTAAAAGACCGTTGTCCATGGGCAGCCAATTGTTTATTGGTGGGTAGAAAGACATTTGTCTCCCTGTAGTTTCTAAAAATAACAAATACCCCTGTCAGAATATTTATAAATCCCCTATCCGTTAAATATCCGTTAAAAGTAATATCTTTCCGTTACCTACCGTTACAACTCCATCTTCTTCTTCTTAAATACAGAATTTCCAGTAAGGAACAGTGGAATCAAAACAAAACCAGCTCTCTACGTGTATAAAACTTCCATCTTCATTCTTCTCCAAATATTCTTCTGTAATTATCAATGGCTCGCATTCAAGTTATTATCACCTTGATTAGTCTCTGTCGATTTCGTTGCTCGTCTCTGTTCATTGACATTTCAGAAGAAGGATAAAAAGGAGAGTTGAAACTGTAAGTAACAGAAAAAATATTACTTCAAAAGACATTTAACGGATAAAGGTTTTTATTACTAACAGTAAATTACAGGAAAATTTTTTTTACAAAACATTATGATAGTACATTTGTTATTTTTAAAAAATTATGGTCATTGGGACTGGTGATGATATGCTGCAATCAAATATATAGTATGTATGTACGACGCATAATCTGTATCTATTACGATTTTGATCAATTTCACACCTAGAGAATCTTTTATTTAATTATACTGCTGTTCTTTCAAAAAATATATAGGCATAAATCCTGGTGTTAAGTAACGGAATGTTGCGTGGATGGATGATTGACTCTCTAACCTCTCCAGATTACAAAAATACCCTCCCTAACTACTATTTGGCTGCTGCAGACTGTAAAAATAATACGCTTCCCTTCTCCCAAAATTATGATCTCTCGACTCAATTCAATGACACAAGTCACCAAATTCCTTCGAGTCTTTCGCCAGTGCTCCCTTGGAACCACCTGCAGCTTGACCTTATCCACCTAATCGAACCGATTTCGAGTGCCCTCCCTCTCTTCCGATTTTATCTCTTAGACTACGGGTTTAGGGGATTTTCAGCAATGAGATTTCTTTGGTAGTGTTGGATGTTGAGCATTTGCTCTTTTAAGGATTTGATTGACGAGATTTAGGCGGAGGCAGCTATTAGCTGAGTAGAGGTAAGCAAATTTTTTATCTCCACTTCAATCTTTGACTTTCCGTTTCTTGATATATATACATTTCTTTTCTTTCATGAAATTTGAACAATCCACGAGTAAGAATCCGAGTTATCTGCTGAATTTATGGAAATTACCTTACGATGGGATGACAACAATACTTATTCATAAAAACCAGTGTATCTCATCCACTCTGTAATTCGATATCTTCCATCTGGACTGATTACTGTGTCCATTTGAGTAGTAGAAGAGAAAAACAGGGAGAATGACAAATTTTACCAACGATCTTTTTAAAATGACGAATATCTTGTGACAAAATGTTAATAATAAAAATCTCTTATAAATATAACTTATTTTTTATTAAAAATTTGTGAGATAAATATTTTTATAATTTAAAAAAATAACAAAAATTTATTTAATAAAAATAAAAATATATATTTTTATTATATAAATATTTTAATTTTTATCATATAGATCTCTAATATTTTATTTTATAAACTCTTAAATTAAAATAATTAAATTTATTTTATTTTATAATACTTTATACTAAAAAATATATAAATTAGCTTTTAAAAATTAAATTTAAAATATTCTTATTTATATTCATAAAAATTTATGAATTTATTTTTATTTAATAATTTAAATTTATTAAAATTGTAATTTTTTAAAAAAATTAAATAAAAATAATTTAAATATTTTATTTAAATTATTAAATATTATAATACTTTATGCTAAAAAAATTTTAATTTATAATTTTATGGTCATATATACTTTCAAGAAAGTTTGCTAAATATGAATATAAAATTCTAAATTAATTTTTTTATTTTATAATATTTTATACTAGAATTATTTATAATTTAATTTTTAAAATTAAATTTAAAATATTTTTATTTTATATTCATAAAAGTGTATATAAATTTTATTTTATTTTAAAAAATTAAATAAAAATTATTTAAATATTTTTATTTAAGTTATTGAATAACTATAATACTTAATACTTTAAAAGAATTTAATTTATAATTTATAATTATCAAAATATTTAATAAAAATTTATTAAATATAGATACAAAATTATAAATTTTTATAAATTTATATTATAAAATAAAAATAAACTCATAAATTTTTTTTCAAAT
>JAWDEX010000016.1:6102995-6114751 GCA_035221805.1 Trichilia hirta
TAAATCTCGTCACCCTCCTAAAAACCCTATTCAGGCCTTTATGTTTTAATGTTTAGTTTTTCTTCTTGAGTTGTGTTATTGCTAACCCTTCTAACTTCCCATAACACCCCCAACCCACTTTTTTTTAACTACCTTACAAAAATTAACAGAATTTATTATTTTTATACATTCTTACTTTTATCCAATAAGCACTCTAATTAAACAATTTCTAATAAACCCCAAGAAAAAAGTCTCTTTCTAATTTTTTTCCTTTCAATAAAATTCATTCTATGTATGATTATTTTTCTCAATAATAATTTCTCGAAACTTAGCTCTTGATTTTATTGACAAATGGGCTTGCAAATGGGAAGTAAATGGAGCATCAACACTATATTATAAAATATTTGCAAAAGAATAACTGGATGAGCGCATAGAATATCTGTCTTCACAATCAACATTTATCAGCTATTTTTTAAATTTGCTGATTATTAGTTACATAATAACAATTTAGGATTTTAGGCCACAGGAGGTTAAATGTGTTGTCGGGGCAACACAAGTAAGGCGGGTGCAGGTGGCAAACAGAGGCTAACATGTGCTGGTGGTGCAGAATAACCTTGCATCTCTATCACTCGCAATATCTTTTGCACTTCAATGTACTTAACCACATGTTTTAACATCAACTCTGCTACTTTTTCCGCTGGACCTACTTTTTTCTGATCTTGACGCATAGAAGAACTCTAATCTAAAGAGGACAGTGTAGAACAAGGTAAAATTGTTCTAAAAATTCATTAATGTCTATGCTTATCCTAATTTTTATAGAGAGTAATATAGCGGTTTTTTCATGTTTAAATATGAAACTAGGAAAATTTTGTTAACAGAAAGATTATTTTTGTGGAAATGAACAAGTTGTCCACCAGAGAATACAAACATAAAATGGCTGGACATCTCTAGACAAGACACTAAAATATCCTCAAGTCCTAAAGTGCAAATAAAAACCAAGAACTAGCTACAAATATTCTATGTACTTCAAGTCACAACGGATTCCCAGTTGTCTAGGTTACAGGGTAATTCAATCCAATGTTAATAATTGAAGGTGCATCATGAGCTCTATGCTTTATTGATGGGATCTTACCACATGTAATTAGATATTTATTTATGATGATTCTTCATGGCATGATTAACTCATAACATTGATGCGTACATGCATTGACATGTACGTTATCTTATAATGCATTTGACAATGCATATTCTGATCGAACAATGTCATTCTGAAGGAGGAAGTTCTGAAACTTGTGAAGCCGCAACATTTTTTGGCCACTAATGGAGAACTATTGTTTCTGAAAGAGCATGAATTGCTGGGGAGATCAACTGGCATTCGACATAGTACTGTGAGTCAATTTTCCCCCCTGTGATATTGTTTTCATTTGTACAATATAAGAAAGACCTGGAAACAAATTATTGGCATTGTATAATCACAGTACCCAAATAGCACTTTATCTGATAGAACATATTGCACTGTACTATTGCTTCTCAAAAGTAGGTAGAAAAAGGACTAATCGAGCTTATTTGAGTGTTTCGATGTAGCCAGATGTCCTATGGTTTGCCAAATTTGTCAACACAAAGTTACTTCCCTGTTTGGTGCTATTGAATTGTGGTGTCATCATATTAATTAATACTTGAAGGATCACTAGTAGGCAACAGCTCTCTTAGAGCTACAGTTATTATCAGGCAAGACTGAAAAGTTTTGACGTATTCACATATATCAGTTTTATTGATGTGGGTGTATTGTGGCACATCCCACTCAATCACCCTACCAGTCTGTGCTACCTAGAACTTCTTGTACATGGATAACAGTGGATGCATTTTCTTATAATTTCCTTTGCCTTAGAATAATTTGATTAAGTTTGATCAATATGAGAAATTTTATGAAATTCTAGTTCATTCTGGACATCAACTCATTGGTAGTAGAACGATTTTCTGTGTGGTGCATATTTATAATGAGTCATCCTATCCTTAATGAAATTGGTTGGCATGGGAAAAAAATGTTGTCTTGTCTAATTGCATCAGTGCATGGTGGACATGCAAGGATTATAGTATACATGTCAGTAGATGGATTCTATTTTGACATTGTGATGCCAAACGTTGAAAATTAAAATTATGTCACTGCACAATGAAACTTTGAGTGCAACTTTCTTAACAATATCAGGTCATAAAGAATGGAGAGATGCTTGGGGTCTCGCACTTGAGGAATAGAAGAGTTCTGTCAAATGGTTTTATTTCTCTTGGGAAGGAAAATTTGCAGGTTGGTGATCTTTCAAAATTTCATTGTCTGTTATGAGATTGTAGTCGAGAAAACTACTCATAAATATGATATTTTATTGTAGTTGATGTATAGTGATGGTGATAAAGAATTTGGCACATCAACTGAACTGTGCATCAATGAGAGACTAAGAATTGCATCAGATGGTATTATTGTGGTCAGGTAGATATTTTAGATGTCTGCAAATCAAATACGTGCTTTTCTTGTGCGTATAATGATGGCATTTTGACATTTCACTATTGTAGCAAGGAAATATTATGCCCTCAAAATGGAGTTGAACAAAATGCAAAAAAGATTAGAATTGCTACATGTAGCCTATGGCTTGACAAAGGCAAACTTTTAGATGCTCTCCACAAAGCTGCCCGTGGTGCACTTTCAAGCTGCCCAGTGAATTGTCCTTTGGCCCACATTGAAAAAATTGTGTATTGAGAAAGATGGTTAGGAAGCAGAGTGGCAAAAGGCCAGAGGTCATTGCCATGGCAATGGAAAATCCAGCACCAGTTCTCTCAGATGAGCTCAGTGCAAGGCTATCAGGCAATTCACATGTTGGTTTTGGGATATCCGCAGTGAGAAAAATGGTTGATGCACATCCAAAAAAAAAAAGTCAGCCAAGCAAAATGCAGGGAGAAGAAGGCAATGGCCATGAACAAAATTTTCAAGGTCCTCATCTCTCTCTCTCCTGTGTGCTTGTGTGTCTTTGTGCATCTGTGTGATAAAGCACTTGTGACAATGATTCATGTGTTGGGGTAAGATAGGAGAGACGGAAAGTTTATGTATATCTCATGTTGTTCTATTCCATTTATTGATTAGGGAAACAGATACGGAAATATCTCAAAAATATGTTTGATCCAGTAGCCCATTAAAATTTTTGTGTGCCATGAAAACCTATGAATTAAATATGAAATGCAATAAATCCCATCTGAGATTGAAGTTGAAGAATTAGCTGCCTTTGCAATTGAAGTACTAAATAAGAAAGTAAATAGCTGGGCTTTGGAGCAAAGATGCATTACATGCCTTAGCATTTGAAGGTTTTAATCTTCAAACATGTTTTGTGTTAAAATTCTCAATGCTTTCTTTTTGTTTGAGATCTATTTGGATGACAGAAATTTTCCTTTTGGCCCATGACCATCATATACCTCCCTGGGATGATAATTTATTTCCTGAGGTTGTTATTCAAAGCAAAAATTCTAATTACATGTCCTCTTGCCATCATTATTGTTTGTGCAGTCGATGGTTTTGAAGTTGAAGAATTACCAGAGGAATTCACCACTACTTCAAGTTCGAGCTTTGGTGAAAAACTTTCTCTTGATTCTGAGGGTACGGATGATTTCTGGAAATCATTCATCACATCAGCTTCACAGAGTGATAATTTGGTAAAAAGATAACAGTAGTTTGGTCCCACAAGAGGAACAGCTAATGTCAGAGCCTAAGAATGATGGTACTGAAAGCAGTGAAGATGATTCCTCAGATAGGTCAATTTCTCAATCAAAGTCTTCCAAGAGTGTCAAACGGAATAAATGGAAACCAGAGGACGTGAAGAAACTCATCAAAATGCATGGGGAATTGCATAGCAGATTTCAAGTTGTGAAGGGGACAATGGCTCTCTGGAGAGATATATCAACACATCTAGTGAATGAGGGGATTAATCAAAGTCCAGGCCAGTGCAAATCTCTGTGGACATCTCTGCTTCAGAAATATGAGGTTCGTTCTTCCGCTCTTGTTGGCAGAAGTAAAGCAAAATTCTTCAGAGGAAGGAAAGAAAATTTCTTTTGCAGTAGCAAGATAATTAACTTTGAAAAAAATAAAATCTAGTAATCTACAAGTACACCTGTATGAACATAATTGTTTGCTTGAAACAGGAAAGCAGGAGTGAGAAAAAACAAAAAAGTTGCTAATACTTTGATGAAATGGATGAAATTCTCTCTGATTCAGACTCTGAGGTAATGGCATCAAAATTATTGGAAGAGTGGAGGACAACATTACTTCATCCAAATTAGGCTTTGGTTGGCAACCATTGCATCATGGATTCGACATAAGGAAGCTCTTCCATAGGTTGAGCAGAATGACAGATGAAAAATGGGTAAGGTTCTCAAAGCCGAATGCCTAAGGCCTAAGGCCTAAGTTGTGAATTTGGCCTGTCTGATATAGGAAGAGATTGATTAAATTTTGTAGTTATAGGGCCCTTCTGTAAATTGATCCTAGGCTATCTAAACAGTGATTGAGAAAAAAAATGGAGGGGTGTTTTCTTTTTCCTATTTTCTACTTTCTTTTGTATAAACTTTTATACATTGTGACAATTGATATAATACTGCAAGGAAAAAGCTAATGTCATTGCCATTGTTGCGTCGTGCCTGGCTGCTGGCTGCTGCCCAAATTTCCGAGTTTCCGAGTACCAAGAAGCTTAGTCATTTCTCAGCTTTTCATTCCCACGCTGACAGCATCGATGCAGTATTTGAGCGGATCTCAAAGTCAACTTCATTTGATAGCCGGAGGATTGGTTAATATAGAATTCTGAGTCAGGGCATTTGCATTCTCCAAATCTCCTATTTCTTTATTTGTTGCAAATTGCAATTTGCAAGCTAGCTTCTGTAAATAAGCTTCTTATTTCTTCATCATTGAATGACATTTGACCCCAAATAATTTATAATTACTTAATTCAGTAATTGAAGAAATTATCCAAAACATTATATATTTCTAAAAGAATTTTGTGCAAAAATTAGAATTCTGCTAGAAAAGAGAGTACCAAGTGCTCCTGCAACTCTCATATATATATATATATATATATATATATTATTTTTTCAAGGCAAGGGAAGGCTCTTGCGGGAGATCAATGATTTTCGAAAGATGTTATTCCTATATTTTATTTACTTAAATTTTATAAATTATATATTCTTTTAAAATTAAAAAATTTCGAAATGATTTTGGAAAAAATAATCTTATATACAATTTTCACATAATTTTAAAGTCTTCTCTCCAACTGCAAAAACAGATGAATCCGATGGATGATCAAAATCAAATAATGGTTCATATTAATAAAATGAATCTCTGGACTGACAATTGAGTTTTGATGAAAACGAAAAAAATCATATAATTTATGTAAGCGTGACAACTGCTTTAGACTAGGAAAGGGGGAAAGACAAATTCTCATATAATTTTAAAATTATTATTTATTTATTGTCAAAATATTTATAACAATTATTTTTTATAGTTTTTAAAAATACTATTTATTTTTTATTAAAATATTTGTGATAAATATTCTATAATTTAAGAAAATAATAAATAATCTTTTTAATAAAAATAAAAACATTAACTAAATTTTTAAATAATATTAATTAAGCCTCTTATAATTTAAAATTATTAAATTAATATATATATATATATATATATATATATATTTTTAAATTAATATAAACAATAAATTATCAAATTATTTTTTAAATACAGTGTTTAGAACTATATAAAATCAACAAATTATTTAAAAAAATATTAAATTTTTTTAAAAAATAAAAATATTTCAAATTTTTAGTGTTTATTTTTATTTTTTTATTTTTAATTACTAATTTTGATTATAATTTGTCATATCTATTTTTTTTTAAATATAAAATATTTAATAATTTAAACTAAACTTAGCTCATAATTTATAATATTTAAAAATTAACTTTATTAATTTAAATTTCATAAATTATATTTTAAAATATTTTAATTAAAATCATTAAATATATAAAAAGACTATATATATTATTAAAAATTTTAATTTATAATTTCATATTTATAAATATTTCTAAAAATAAATTTATTAAATAATAATTTAAGAAAAAAGGCCACTTTTAAATATTATACAAAAAATATTTATATTAAAAGAACACGCATTTCGTATGAAAGATGTCACGTGGTCAAAATTTTGAAAGATTATATAATGCTATTATTATAAGAATTTACTACTAATTCACTTCTCATATGTAGTAATAATGAGTACGAAAATTTTAACAAAAATTAATTTAATAAAATTAAATTTATAATCTAAAATATATTTTAATACCTTAAAATAATAGCAAAAATATATGGATAAAAATATTATAAATTATGAGTTTAACTTAGTTTAAATTATTAAATATAATATATTTGGACTAAAAAAATATATGAGATAAATTATAATTAAAATTAGTAATTAAAAATAAAAAATGAATAAGAATAAATACTGAAAATTTAAAATATTTTTACTTTTAAAAAAATTTAATAATGTATCAATTTTATATTGTCTTAAAGAGTATATTTAAAAAATAATTTAATAATTTATCAATTTGAATAAAAATTATTTGATATAAATAAATATATAATATCTTAATTTAATAATTTAAAATTTTTATAATAAAAGCTAATATTATTTTAAAGATTTATATAATAAAATATAATATTTTTGTCCTTATTAAAAAGAATATTTGTTATTTTTGTAAATTATAGGATATTTGTCATGCACATACTTAAAAGAGAATAAGTGATATTTTTAAAAATTATAAAAAATATTTATTAAAATATTAAGGAGAATAATATTTTTAAAAATTATATAGGAATTTTTTTTGGTAGAAAAAAATTATATTTGCTTGTCATGTTCCTCAAGGTTCGGTAAACTATCCTATCACAGACCAATAAGATAAAAGAAATTCTCGCACGTGTGAATGTTTGATTTGCCGTCTCCTATGAATTAATTAACTTATATTGTCTAACTCAGCAGTTTTTGACCGTTACTACTACGTTATTTAAGACCGTTGAATTCTCGTTTGTTCTCTGGTTCTTAATCCTTTCCTTTCAATTACCAAGTACAGAACACACGCGTAGGTTCCTTGTATTGTCATCTTCATCAGGTTGAATTTGAATCCTACTTTGATTTTCTGAAAATTCACAGTAACTTCTCCAAGGTTCACGGACGGTTGGTGAAAGACCTCGCACAGTTATCATACTTACATCTCTCTCTCTCTCTCTCTCTCTCTCTCTCTCTATATATATATATATATATATATATATACATATATATATATCGATATTTTGCAAATCATAATCTTCATTTCTCAACAACTGAAGCTCTAGATTTCTTGCGTCCTTTCTTTCATTCATAAGACTAATTTAGATATCATCTTTTTAACCTAGCTACTCTTGTTTAGTATCACTATCAGTTGTCTTTCATATTTGTACTGCCCACTATATATGAAATGATGAAGGGTAGAGAATACGAACGTGTTTTCCTTTACTTCGATGAGAACGAAGACGGGAAAATTTCGCCGTCAGAGCTGCAGAATCGAATGGGTCTGATGGGTGGAGATGTGTTGCTAAAAGACGTGGAAGTGGCGATTGAGTCTTTGGACAAGGATGGAGATGGGTTGTTGGATTTGGAAGATCTTATTGGATTGATTGAAAGAGGAAGTGAAGAAGAAAAGTTGAAGGATTTAAGAGAGGCTTTTGGATTGTATGATGCTGATAATTGTGGGTTCATTACACCCAAGGATTTGAAGAGAATGCTTGACAGACTGAGGGAATCCAAATCCATTGATGAATGTAAGTGGATGATAAGTCAGTTTGATTTGAATGGAGATGGAGTCCTAAGCTTTGAGGAATTCAGAATAATGATGCAGTGATGGATGGATTCATTTTATTTAATTTGCATTAATTAGTTGAGTTTCATATGTAACTTTGATTGATGTATTCTTTTATGAAGTACTGTGGTTAAGTGAGCAAAATTATTTCTACTATCAAAGCCAATTAAAGACGATGAAAACAGAATTATTATGATCATTAAATTAATTACTCGCCGGCGTATATGGAAACTCCATGGAACCAGTCTCATGAGTCCAGAATAGGATGCCCAGACAAAAGGTTTTCTGTTACCATTGATTAAGATTATCAATTATCAATTTATATTATGAGTTTAGGGTTAGGATTTAGGGTTTAGGAGAAAAATGAAATGACCCATTTTGGAGTGACATAATTTGGAACAGCTTATGTCGTTAGGGAGTGTTTAGTCTAAGTGGTGGAGAAGGAAAGGAAAGAAATTAGGGAGCTATTAGCATTTCAATATTTATTTTTACGAAAAACAATTAAGAATAAAAATTTATTAGAAATCCTCGTTCTCAATAAGAATTTATCATTCCTCATCAAAAGATAAAAAATGAGGATGCTACGCTTTGTCACTAAAAAAACTTTTAAATTATTTTGTCTAATAACTCAATTTTTTTTTTTTTTTATCTTATCAAAATATTTTTTTATTTATAATAATTTAAATATTTATTTTAAAAAATATATATATATTTTTTAAAGAAATGAAAATTTAAAAGAAAAACTATGTTAACTAGGGAACAGAAGAACAATATTGGTTTTTGGTTGTACTTATTATAACTACACACAGAGGAGGTTCCAGAATTTGAGTCCCTGTTAAGAAGTTATTTAAATAATAAAGTACAAAAACTCGTACTTTATACCTATGTTGCTTGTAAAATATTTATGTGAATATTTATTTATTAATTTTTTGTTAATTTTAATATATATTTTTATTATAATATTTTATTTATTATAATTTTTTAAAGTTAAACATATTCGTATTTAAAAAAAAAAACAAAATGTATATACTAGGAGTATAAATGTTATTTTTCTAAAATTTAATTACGAACTGATTTTTTTTACATTATATATATGACATGTAATACAATCAGTAGTATATTATCATATTATGTTTAGTTTTTATTAAATTTAATTTAATTAGATTTAGTATTAAATTCGATTCTTTTGAGGTATGATTTATGCTAATTATTTTTTATTCATATGTTATTTTGTTAAAACCCAAAGCCTATATGTTGTTATTCTATTAAATATTTATTGGTTATTTGTAAAAAATATTCTTATAAATTTTATATATATTCATTAATTTAATTTTTGATATTTATTAATAAACATATTATAATATATTTTTATAATTAAATGCAATTATATTTAGATATAAATTAAATTTTATAGAAAAAAACATTTATTTTTTAAAATACGAATAAATTATAAATAAAATATTATTTTATTCAAAATAAATATATTAAATTACTTTCCCTTTACTATTCTATATACTTCAACCAAACAAAACAATTCTATCTATTTATTTATTTGTGTTCTTTCTTTGATCCTTTGCAAGCCAAACATGCTTAGGATGGCTTGGATTCGCCAAGTCAGGATTGAAAAAAAAATATATATATATCCTCGGGTTTCCCCGAAAAACTCCAACTGGAGTGTGAGAGGACTGAAAATTATGATAGGGGGGATTATGGGATAATGGGAAAGGCTCCAGGCAATTACGAACAAAAGCAGGCTTTAATCCAGGTTCTTGTCAAACATAATGAGTTCCATTTCCCTTTTTATTAATCTTTTATAGGTTGGTTATTCTCTTTTCCCATTTCTGCAGAGCCATTGCAAGAGAATTTTGTCAATCATTAATTAAATAATCCAGGAATGTTTATAGCTTTCCTTATTTTCTTAGTTCAATATCATGGTTGGTTTCATTGCCCATTTATTTGTATTTCTTAGCAGCTACGATTAGTATAAAAACATCAGTGAAACATACAAAAGAATAGGGTATTTGACGAAAGATCTGAATTTACGACATCTTTTATTTTGTGGTCAGTCCAAATAATTATGCTCAAAGTTCAACAAACATAATTTTTGCCTCATTATACAAATATTAATTTTGTGATCATTCGTCTGAGAAGACCTAACAACTATCAAGAAACAGACAAAAAAATCTGACTTCCAAATTAAAGAGACTCAGAGAAACAGAAACCACTAAACCTACAATCTTCCCGAGCCAAAACTCCTAGAACTTAATCATGCTTTGCCGATCTGCTGGGGCAACACATTGCCACAAGGAACGGTATGCTGGAATATCAGCTGCCTGGACCCCAAGAGCATCAAGGTTACGCCCATACTCCTGGAAAATTATGCAATTCAATGACATGAGAACTGATTCACTCACATTCATCTACAAGGTCTTAGCAAGTTGTGTGGCAGGGGAGAGGGAAACAAAGCAATAAAACTGTACATTCGGTCACAAGTGTCATGCTTACCTGAATATCCAGAAACAGTTGCAAACAAATTTTGTCAGTGTCCGATACATTGTGATCTGAGACATCAGAGCTTGCTCCAGCTCGCCTTTGTGCACCTTGACGTATTTTCAAGAGCGAAGACTCTGTTTTCCTAGCCTGGCATTGGATCAAAGAGTCAAATTCCATGACTATATATCAAAACGGAATCCCTGTAGCGCAAAAATTTTTACTTAATACACTAACCACACTGATAAGGTCAGAAGCTAATTCATGATATCGACCAGTGATCTCAGTTGCAGCACCAAGCAGTATTTCATTCTTAGTCTCCTGTGTCAAATATGTCATAGCTCGCTCTCCTACCAATAGAGTCTGCAAGCACCAGTATAGTCTAATTAAAAATTTTGTAACTCATGTCAACACATGGAATTTCTTTTTTTAATACAACATTGAATAGAACAAGGGTGAGAAAGTAGTAAAATTGGACAAAAGACTACCCATGCCACATCCAATGGCCTTAAAATTAATTAGACCAATCTAAAACCTCTTGACACATCAACCAAAGTCCATGTCAAAAAATTTAGTTTGTCATGTATTTCTATTTGTTTAGATTTTCACCAGTCAAAAACTCAAGATTTCATATCTCCACAAGCATTAAAAAATAAGAAATCCTTAGCTGAACCAAATTTCTTCATAATCAGTTAACAAAAGCGAATGGATTAATATATTGCTCCCAAATTAAGATTTCCATCAACCAGGTTACACATAAGAAGTTCAGATAATTTTGTATGTTTACTGTATTATTACTTAAAGCTTGCTTTCCCAAAAATCAATAGATAAAGAAATCTGATTATATCTCACATTCATGAATACATTGTTTAAACGATAGTCATATACAACTGGTCTCAATTTTTAAGCCAAAAGGACATATTGGAAGTAACCAGGATGATGTTGTATAAAGGGTCGTACAAGCAATCCAGCGACAGAATAAAGTAAGAAAATAGGATGCTTACATGAGTGGCATAAGCTATATAATCTAGCAAGACTACATACCTTCAAAGGACGCAACACTCCCGACACATAAGGCGAATGCCTGACAGGGAGGGGCTTATTAGTCATCCTGTAAGTTGCAGTTATTCCCTTCAGCTGTCTCAAGTCCTACATTTGATAAACAAAAAAAATAACTTCAAATGAACATGATTCAGACAAATAGGATAGGTGGGCAATTAAAGAACAACTATAGCTCAATCACCCAGCAAATCATCAAATGAACCACAGTAATTTCAGAAAAAAGAGGTTCTGTGGGTATTAAAGAACAACTCACTCCATCACCCAGCAAATCATCAAAAGATCAGAGACCCAAGCTCACCCTAAATTATAGCATAATA
>JAWDEX010000016.1:6131805-6144046 GCA_035221805.1 Trichilia hirta
ACATGAAATTCAGTGACATGATCATAAAATATGAGGCTTCAAGAGATCCTAAGCACTACATTTTAAGAAAAACAGGGATCCATCCATCTTGCTTACAAGTTCATCGCTTCTAAACTAGAAATTACCACTCATAAAACATGATGCCTAGAGAGATTGTCAGCAAAGTCAAACCCACAAGATCAGATTAAGCACACACCTTCTCTTTACGGTTGTCCGTATGAGTGTGAGAACCAATTACAATCACTCTGTCAGGAAGCTTTTCAAGTCTGCTTTTAAATGTGGAATATGAATCTGAATTTCCAGCAATAGACTTCTCAGCATCTTTCATAAACAAAATCAAAGGAGAACTTCGGCTCTCACTGTATAAAACCTAATAAAAAGAATCAAATGAAGAGGTAAGGTACCAATGAAAAAGAAACACAACTATGCAGATCTTTTCCAGTAAAACAGCTACCTCAAACAGTGTGTTAAAGAGTAACTTGTCCAAGTCTTCCGTGCCCGTGCTCTCCAAACAAAGATCAGTAACTAGAGGGAGAAAGAAAATTCTAGAAGTTTAGTAATATGAGGCATAGAGTGAAAAAAGAGGATAATTTACATGGTCAAATGTATATAATTTTAATAGCAGAGTGATACATTACCCTTACAAAAGAATCCATGACCTCCTTCACAAATACCACCAAGGTCAACACCATCAGGTATAGGCTTATCAAACCGTACCCCAACTTTTGACAAAGGATTGTCCTCAAAAAGCAATGCAACCTTTCCACGAGTGCCACAAGGTGGACCCCTACATATTAAGTTTAAACGGCTTAAACTGATGAAGCATCCAACTTAAACATCAAGTTGCACCAAAAAGTATCAGAAAGAGAAATAAGTCTGAGAACTTTAAAGTGAATGCCTATTGGCCAATCAACAGCAATAATCTTAACATTATGATGGAAAATGCATTGCACATTAAGTTCATCTCCACAGCAAGTACCCACATCCATCGGTGGTCACCAACAAGAATCTTAACTCCAGTCCTTTAGATGCCACAGTTCCAGTGATATCATAAGATTCTCTCTTGCTCATAAAATCAGTCAGCTTTTCAGCCCTGGCATTTGCAAAATTTGCAAAATCAAACTTAACATTTGGGCCCTATCTCTATGAGTACCAAAGTTAAATCAGTTCAAAATAAGTTTTCCAACGACTTTGACTTTAGGGTTATTTAGTCACTTATGAAATAAAAGAAATTTGTGTCAAAAACTCTTCCAAAAGCCTCAGGACCTGCTTGATACTTCCAGTATACTCTGCTCTTAAGATTTCTTCAAAACCATTCTAGTACAGTGTGTGAAAGACAAGCCAGTAGTCTCAAGTAACAAAAAATTCATATCACTCATACATAATAATAGTTTCCTAGTCAAAAGAAAAAGTTACATAAGCTACCTAACTCTTTATCATTATGGTCAAACCTTCCCCAGCTCTCGTGCATCAAAGGAAATCCTCCTCAAAAAGCCAACTTGAAGATTCTCAAAACAGCACAAATAAAGCTAGAACTGAACTATTTGCTAAAATAGAAGACAATGGCATGGCTAAAAAGTCTATAAATTTACCTTGGAGGAGATGCTGTTGGATATAAGCCACAAGAAGCTGAGCCCATGAACCTTACTCTGTCACCTGCTTGTTTCATTTTCAGAGAATTGTCACCAATGTAAAGTCCAGGATCACTCAGGCACTTCATATGAAACAACAGTAAAAAAGGCCAGGTAGGAGAGGTCTCTCAAGCAATAACTTAATGTATCATTTTTCTTCTAGGTTCAAGAGGGCATACCTATCCGAATCATGTGACTCTTAGATGTCCCGTAAGAAATGGATACTGCATCAGTGTCCAACTTTGGTTGAGATTCATGGCCATATGGAGGGGCATTTGAAGAGCTTGGGGCATCAGATTCACCAGTAGGCAAATTCATGCTCTTGGCCGTATCAGTGACTGTAGGACCTTGTTTAACACAGCCACATGATTTGTCTGCATTTGATCCATCCTTCAGCAGCTCAGCTTCCTTAGAAGATAAACCCTATAATACATTTAAAATCCACAATTTACCCACTTTTCATAGTCACCTCTCACGATTAAAGTTGTAACACCAGTTAAGAAGATATTAAATGATGATAGTAACCAATATAACTGTTTCAACAATCAAAATGTTGTTTTCTTTTAAATCAAATTATCAAATTCACTATCGATCCCAGCGAAGCAGTAAGAGTACAAATAAGAGACAATTCCACTAATTAGAACAAGTGAGTGACTTTTATCTTACACCCAAAAGTGAATGACTGTCAAATATGAGCAATTTTGCCCCAAAGTAATGGGCAAGCGCCTTGGCCAACATATCCTGATAGATCTCAGACCCTAAAAAAGCATTCACAAGAAAAACTTATATGTTTCAGTGATTTGTACTAGTACAACAACTGAACATAATATTTGGTATAATGGTAGTATAATACAACACACCTGCAGGACCAGAAAGCAATATCCGAGGGTTTACAGTAGTTAGCTCTGAAGTGTATTTTGCATGTTCTTTGTGCTTCAAGTGTATATATGAAGCGGCAATCAGCACAATTTTTGTGTTCTCACTGAAAGAGAAAAGAATCACGAGGTCTTAGCATTGCACTTATGTAAAATAAATTAACCATCCAATACATGGCATCTCAGTCCAGAAATAGCACTCCTACTTTTATCATTTATCTTTCGATGGAAACAGAGAGATTTCATAAAATTTAAAGTAAAGATGTTTCAATTAAGATGAACAACAAAGCAACCAATAAAGTCAATGAGCAACTCATGAAACAACAGATGGATCATAAAACAACAGCACCACAATTAGCTTGAATTAAGTCAAACCATACATCTTTAGAGTCACTTGAAGCAGAAACCCAACCATGATAAAGAAGCAGAAAGCAACCAGTAAAAGTAATGATCAACTTAATAAAATATTATTGAGAAAGAAAAAATCAACTTTATCCCACAATGATATGCCTCTTCCACACAAGAATCCTCAGCAATCCCACCTACTCTCCATCTAAATCACCCAATGATTGCCACAATAATATAATTCCACAACAATGCAGCCTTTTCCCTCCCTCCACCAAAAGCATTTCTTGATGAACAACATAAAGCATAAACAAAAAAGAACCAATTTAACCTTGCTTACCGAAAAAAAGATTGTACCACAATGTCAAAACAAATGAGCAATTAAGAAAAATAAAATCAAAACTTACAACCTCCTTAGGCACGAGCACATGACTTTAAACTTATCAAAAAACAATATGCAATAGATACACGCAAAAACTATTTTAATCAGACAGAAAAGTGACATCTAAGTAGCACATTTCTCATTAACATCCCACCAGACCTTTAGATGTGCAGTACCAAGTTCCTGCCAGCCATGTTCAAATAAATGCCGATCCAGAGCAAATAACATTTGAATAAAAGTCAGTGTGCTAATTCCCTTAATAGGTGCTAGATCCTAATACCTCAAATGCATTTTTTACCTAATCATTCACGTAACCTAATTACTCAATTATCATACCTACCTTCTCCATCAATCATTCCTTTCCTGGTTCCTATTCTAAAGGGATGCTGAGTGAACTACCCATAAAAGTCCCTGCTGGTTCAACATCTCTTTAAACTATATGCTGTAATTGGAAAACAACAAATCCAAATGTGCTTCCTCCATGAGGAGAGAGACCATTTCCTGTTCTAATTTTAGTCTGAATTGTATCTCTCAAGGCCATCCTGCCTCTATAGGAAGTGGCTCATTTCACAGCAGCATACTATATACCCAATCACAATTCTAGTAATAAAAGGAAAGACAAAACTAGGCATTTAAAAACCAATATATAACAGAAAAGGAGAATTGGAAAAAAAAAAAAATCAAATCATATGACTCCCGGTACATACTTATTATTAAAAAACGGCATCAGAGAGGAATAGTTCTTAAGCAGATAACAATTATTAATACTCTGTCCAAAGTTTAACCAAGAAGCACAAGTCAGAATCAAGAGAATCAGAAGTTCTAACTGACAGCAAAATCAAATTAAAAGGTTAAACCTACTGAAAAATATTTATGCCAGCAAAAAGAAGAAACATACTGATCTTAATGACATGTTATGCCTCTAGAATAGCTCAAGCCATACTGATGGTAATGAGAGAAACAAAGCAAGTCATCAAAAGGTTAAACTAGGTCAGAGAATTCTGACATGTCAGTGTGGTATTGAAGATAGAAATTATTAGAGAAACTATAAGATAAAATAACAGAAAACATCATTATAACAATTATAGAATATGCAAGATACAAAATGTACCATACCTCAGATAATATGGAAAGTTTTCAAACGACACTTGTAACTTTGTACCATCAAGAATTCCAGCAAGAATGTCTTCTCTAAATACTGCACATCGTAGGGACATACCCAGCATCGATGCCGTCTGTGAATCTCTTCTCCACTCGTTTCTTCCTTCCAAAACCTGTTTACAGATACTTTTGCTCAATTTCAGATTACAACTAGTTGATGGAGCAAACATCCTCAAGAAAGGCCTTAGCAAATCATTCACCCCAGAGAGTTTAACATTGCCTGCCTCTGTGCCAGCATCCCGGTTGCATTCTAGAGGAATATTCTTGCCAATTGCTCCAATGCCTGCAGCTTTATCATTGTCTACATTTGCAGTTGAATTGCCTTCCAAACCATCAAGATCAACCTCGGTGGCATCATTATCAACAGATGGCGTAGGCAACTCAGTCCCTTGCTGGATTTTACTGGTGCTCTGTGCAGGAGACTTCCAACGTGACAAATCCTGCCTAAGGCTGGACAGAGATGCCAAAATCGAAGCCCCAGCCACAGCTGAAGGATCCCCCGACCTCCTTTCAAGCTGCAAAAATTTTCCTGTGCCACTTTGAACCTCTGCGCCTTTAATTGAAGCATCAGTTCTGAGCTGCTGAAATATCTAGGTTAACAAAAATTAAGGAAACCGTCCCAATAATAGATACAAATGCACAGAATTTGTAAAGAAATGAAAAGGAAGAACCAAAAGGCACTAAAAGACATCAACCTAACTGGAGAGAACTAGGTACATGTAGGACCTTCATACAACAGTAAAGGATACATAAGCATGATTTCCCAGCGAACCGAAGACAATTTCATCGCCTGACTTAAGCTCACAGCTTGCATTCTTCTTCACAATTGTTCCATTTACTTGAACCGAGCCCTTGCTCCCTGTGCTTTCTAGCACAGCCACAGCACTGCCTTCGCTCTGATCATGTCCACAAATAATGAGTACTCATACTGAATGTACATATTTAAGGAGTTTATCCCCACAAATAAACTAAAAACCAACAATTAACAAAAACTGAAAATTAAAGAATAAATCCAATGGCATCCTAGCAAGCAAATCCATAAAGTACATCCAAGCAACTACAAACTGAAGTCTATAGTATAGTAAAAAATCACTTGCCATAGCACAAATTTGCTTAGCTCTAGATCTGCCAAACAAAAAAACTGAAACAGACCCTGGGATAAACTTAGACGATACCTGTGCATGCCTGATCTTGCATAGATTTGCACTAATGGCCTGGTCTTTTAGTGGAAAATGGCAGTGTCTGCTTGATCCAATGGTGAAATTTGAAGTGCATATAGGTACATTCATATTCTGCGCCAAATAAAATACCTCGCTACTCAGAGAAATACAAATATAACCGTTGTAAACTCAAAAAACAAAACTATCAACAAGACCAGACAACAAATTTTGACGTACAGATGTCAACGTTAGGGTTATACTAAAACCAACAGCAAAAGGATTAAGCACATAGGAAATTCGACACAAGAAACTGGGATTACCTGAGCAGACTGTGATAAAAGCCGGCACCAAGGTGTAGAAGTCTCAAAACTCGGATTTTGTTTCTGAAATAGACTCCAGGAAGAAAATGAACTCCTTGGCTTCTCCATCACAATCGGTGTGGACCCTTCCAAAGCAACAACACAACCAAGCAAACAAACAAACAACTCCAAAAAAATCAAATTCTGACACAAAATTCAGACACACTGGAAAGACAAGAACTAAAAACTGCTTAATCTTTATAAAATTTGAATACAACTACCTTCAGCGATTGGTGCAGCTACAGCCACGGCTGGTGTGGCCTCCGTTTTCCCGCCACTGAGACCTGCCCCGGTGATCGGAGTATCGCCTGTCCCGCATTCTCCGGGATCCGGAGCCGCGGGAGTACACACTTCCTTGGAATTCTCCGTCGACTGCATAGGATTCTCCATCGCGCCGCCATTTTCGACCTTAAATTCCACAAGTTGAAAACTTAATCCCGCAATTTCATCGAAACGCAAACTTCTTGACGCACCAAAAACAAGAAATCAAAGAAACGCAAAGAACATACAACCTTCTGATGCTTCGGCGACGGAGGCTTGTCCTCGGAAGATGAAGATCTTTTGTTACCAGAGAGAGATCCACTTCTCGTTACAACCATGATTCCCTGGTTTTGGTTTCGTCTTGGTTCTTTTCTGTTTCTCCCTGTTGAATACTGAAGAGAGAGGAATTGAAAAAAGAGAAAAAGGACTTTCTAACCTTTTTTTTATATGGGGAATTGATAAATGGTGTAGATTTTTATTGAAGTTTGCCTGTCCGGTTGCTGTACGGACATTTGATGCATCCGTATTGGGCTTATAAAATGGAATGGCTTTGGGTGAACGGTATAAGATAGCGTAAATGGCTGTTATGGTGAAAGGTAACGAGTTTTTGGTATAAGTTAGCGAAATGTTGACTCTTAGGTTACGCCACGCCGGCGCCGGCGCCGGCTTACGGCGGGTGCGTTACTTTATTAGTGAAGTGAAAACTTACACTGCGTTAATAGCCGATATTATTATTCGGGTAATGGCTAAAATTTTCCAAAACTTGACATAATTGACTCTATTTTAGCCCTTATTTTTAAAGTTAAAAAAAATCTTTTCAAATTTAATCAAAAATATTTATTTTAGACGAAATTACTCCATAACTTTTCGAATAAAATAATTAAAAAAAAACACAATTTTTTTTATTTTTACACTTCCTCTTTCTCTCGCCTCCTCAAATTCATCTATCAAACTTTTAAATTTATATTTTGGGGGATAACCAATTGGCTGTAGTATATATATAAGAGTTTAGATATTATGTAATAATTTAAACATAAAAAAAAATGATAAATTAATTATAAGTAAGTTTTTTTTTTTTTTTTTGGCTAAAAAAACATTTGTAAAAAATAAATTGTCACTCTGCGACTTAATTAAATTTTTACTCTCCAAATCAATTTAAAATATTACCCTTAAAATAAGTGTAAATTACATTCTCTAAATTAATATAAATTATCACTCTGAAAATTAATTTAAATTACATTATTGAAATCAGTATAAATTATATTTTTGAAATTAATATAAATTATTCTCTCGAAATCAGTATAAATTGCACTTTTGAAATCAATATAAAAAGACTACAAGAGTAAATTTAACCAAATATTATATCTTTATTTAAATTTCAAAGTGATTTTAGATATAATTACTTTTGAAATTAAGGGAAAAAGTTGGCTATTTATGTCAATTTTAAAATTTTATTCATACTTTTTGATAAATTACTAGTTTATTAATTTATTTTTACACAATTATTTATAAAAAGAGTCTCCACGATATATGTAATATACTTTTTATTGAAATTTATCAACCATGTGTAATATGATTTTTTATTGAAAATTTTATTTGTACTTTTTGATAAATTTTAAATTTATTAATTATTTTTACATAATTTAATACGTTATTGATTTATTATTTTATTTTTATAAAATTATTAAGAATCTTCCTTTGATAAGAAGATTCTTACTTTATACTTTGATGATTTATTTTTATACAATTATTACAATTTTTTTCAATAACATCCTTTACAATATGATGATGTCCTTGTGTGTTAGTATTTTTTTTATTTTAAAATAATTATGAATAGGCAAAGCCAAAATATAATTTTAATTAATTATCTATCCTATCTCAAAATCGAGTACAATGGATATTAAAGAATGTGGCTTTCACTTAGACTAATTTCGAACTACCTTATTGAATTTTTGGTGCAAATTTAACGATGTTAGTTAACTAGACGTTCCTTGGACAAAATAAAATGAGTAATTGGATGAATAGAATGGATAATTCTTTAAGAAAGTAAAAGTATCCTCCTCGTTAGATAAAAATTTTCTAATTTAATTGAACGAGCATACAATCGATATCTTTCAATATAATTAATCATTGTTATTATTGATCAATTCTAAATTAAAAATACGGGTTAGCTGTTATAATCAATTTAATTACTTACAAATTTTAAATTAAATACATATTTAGTAAGATATAATTAGATGAGCTCAAACTGCTGCGGTGAATATTAGGCTTGTTCCATTTAATACTTTCTCAAATTTGAAAATTAATTTAATTTTTTTTAATTACTAAAATTTTGTCAAAAGTATATTAGAACCAAATTTTAAATTTAACTATAGTAAAGTTAAGAATTTAATTGTGAAAAAAATATTAAGAATTTAGATTTCAAATTGACAAATTTTATTTAAGAAGAATAATACCCACAATCTTACTTAGTAGAAATGTAGGATTTGAAGGAGTTCAAGCTTTTACAACTCGTGACTCAACCTCTATTTGGCATTATAGTATGATGATTTTTAAGTTATTGTTATTATAAAATAATATTAAATATTAATATAAAAATTTGTAAAGTTTACTAAAAATTAGTTTTACTGTTTTTTATTGTTTACTTTTAAAACACTATAATTTTGTAAGAAGCTTCAGCCATTTGTCAAGTGACAATACTTTATTGATACCTAAGTTGGAATGCTTTATTAATCGATTCGCTATAAATAAAAAAATTAATATTTCACTTCAAGTTACATAATTTGTAGATAGAGTGAAACCCTAGAATTTTATAAGATTATAAGAGATTTATATTTTATTTTATTCAATAATTATCATTTATTATCGTTGTTTAGTCTTGTATATCAATTATTATATTCCACTAATACAATAAAAGAAAAAAAAAAAAAACTTTTTTGTCTCATATACTTGAGAAATTAGAGAGAAAAAAATACTTATATTCCTTAATAATTGCATAAATAAATTTTATTTGACTATACAATTTTTATTTTAGTACAAGGATAAAGTAATTATTTTAACTTCTCGAACATAGTTCATATTTAATTGAGGATCAATGTAAGATTATGTAATAACCCAATTTTGTTCAACTATTATTAAATTAAATTTCTTAAATTTCAAATTCAAATGGTTTAAATTAAATTAACTTAAAATTTGTATTTAAGAAAATTAAATGGGGGAAAAGCAAGTTAATAACAAAAGAGACTTAAATTCAAACGTTAAAAAAATTTCTGAGATTTAAGTGCAACATCTTCTAGAATTAAAAAGTTAAATTGTTGAGCTTGAAAAATAATAGGATGCTATTGATAAAAAGTAATCTAATAAAGGAAATAATTTTTTCTTTCCCACGGATAAATTAAAAGAAAAGGGAATGAAATTAAAATCTTAGAAAAATATTATTCTCTATCAATTTTTGGAATAGCACCATTAAGAATTAAGGATAAATGCTTATCAAACAAGGAAATTAGAATATCTTTCCTACGTAAATGGAAAGGATTACTGGGGTAATAAGGAAACAATCGAAATTTCTATTTTCCTTCTTTTAAACCATTCATCTATATAAAGAGAAGAAAAATTGAGAGAGAGGACATTGGAAGATAGCTAGCCGCAGCCCACGTTCTCGTTCTGGGAGACCTGAAAGACGTGGAGAAAGACGGCAGCAAAGAAAGGTATTATTATCCCATCTTTTATTTTCGTAATATAAAGAATTTGTGGCATGTGCCCATGTGTAATATTTCCATGAATCTCGAAGGAGTCGTTTGATGCATATGATTCCATTAGCATTGCACGTTTGATGAGTGGGATAATGATTTCAATAAACAAAAATTATGCATGGCAAAAAAAAAAAAGGGTGTGGTCCTGAGACACCTCGCGTATTCAATATGAATTCCGAGTTACTTCGCAACCAACAGAACCTGCAAGCTTCCTTCACCCGGCTACCACCTTCTGCCATCACTTTTCATTACTCGTTGGTCGGCTATGAGGTTAGTAGGATTTTTGGCGAACGGAAGCAACGGTGTACACCCTGAACGGCAGCAACGATCCCAAATTCCGCCTGCACTTGCCACTGGTCTCCACACAACTTCAACGTTTCTGGGGCAGAAACTCGTCACTCTGGCAGCCGGAAGTTGCTGCCTCCAAAGGTTCACCGCTGCAGGTGAAGGATGCTAGGCAGGCTTGGTGTTTTGGATGAACGCAGAGCTTCCCATGACCGCCATTGAACGTGGCAGTACTGGGAAGAAGACGACCCCCGTGCGTTATATTTTTTTCCCTTTTATTTATCAATTTGGCTATAATTTTCAATTTGGTCCAAAGCTAATTTGGAATATTAAGGAACTGGGGTCAGATGTTTGCCATTTTATCAATTAGGTCCGAGGACGCTAAAATTTAGTATATTTATATATTTACGCCTGTGTTATAGCAAATTTACAATTTAGCCCAAAAATAAATTTTAGACATTTAAGAATTTCTTTAATTTTTTAGTCCTATATAATGAAATTAATTATTTTTTAAAATCTCATTAGATTTATTTAATTTAATAATAATAATAATAATAATAATAATAATAATAATAATAATAATAATAACACAAAGTCATTATAAAACTAATAATAGTGACATTAATAAAAACGTATAAAAAATATGTCATGTCTTATATTTTCTTCTCATTTTTATTTTATTTATTTTTTTATATATATATCTTCTTTTCACTACTATCCTTTTCCTTATGCTCTTATTTATCTGAAAATAAAAATCAAAATTCTAATGATTCGAAATACTAAGATAACTTGAGTATTCTATTGACAGTCTCTTTTAATTAAAACTCCAATCAATTTAGAAAAATTGTAAAAATTTTTATAGTTAATAAATAGTGGGATAGTCTAAGTACTCTATTGACTCTCTCTCTCTCTCTTTCAGTCAAAATCTTAATCTATTTAAAAAAAATTTTATAAAAATTTTAATAATTAATAAAAGTCAAGATAAAATGAGTGTTCTATTGACTCTCTCTCTCAATAAAATTCCTAATCTATATAGAAAAAACTCTATAAAAGTTTTAATGATTAATAAATTTCAAGACAAACAAACACCTTATTAATTTTTTTTCTCTTGGTCAAAATTCTAATCTATTTAAAAAAAATTCAATAAAAATCTTAATTAATAAATATTAAGACCGGCTTAGTATCTTGTTGATTCTCCCTCTCTTAGTCAAAAACTTAATCTATTTAAAAAGAACTTCTTAAAAATCTTAATAATTAATAAACACCGAAATGGGCCGAATGTCCTGTTGTTTCTCTCTCTTTCAGTCATAACTTTAATCAATTTAGACAAATTTTAAAATTCTGATAATTGATCAACACAGAGATAAGTTGAATACTCTATTGATTCTTTCTTTCTCTATCAAAATCTTAATTAACAAAGGTAAATTTAAATAGGTGAATGAAAGAAATATATACTCTAAAAGTTAATCACAATGTGATTTGTGATTATAATTTTGTAAATCACATATAAATTTTTTGATTAATAATATGAGTATTTTTTATTATTTTATCTTGTATCATGTTTATATGTATATTTAATTTACATATAATGATAAAATCCATAAAATATATATATTATTTTTATTCTATATGATAAAGAATAATCGATTTCATAGATTATTTGTGTGAAGACACTAAAGAAAGTATATAAGTGCTTATTAATTGAAGATGAATTTACTGAATAGATTTATACGACTTGTCTAAATGCCAATCACACTTAATCGTTAATTGAATATTTATTGTATTACCTGTGTAAGTAATTTTTAAATTTAACAACATTATAGTTATTTTATGAATAAATTATCATACTTTAATACTATTCAGAATAAGTCTAAATTAAAGCTTATACTAACTAGTTATTGAGTGTGGTAAGATATTTATAGAGGTATGTAAACGTTCGAATAAGGATTTGTAACCTTACTGCTTAATGTAAAATGCTCTATATAAATAATTCAGATTTAATTTATAAAATCTTATGTAAGTTAATATAT
>JAWDEX010000016.1:6144146-6168291 GCA_035221805.1 Trichilia hirta
TCTGAAATAGACTCCAGGAAGAAAATGAACTCCTGGGGTTCTCAATCACATTCGGCGTGGACCCTACCAACCAAACAACACAACCAACCAAACAAACAAACAACTCCAAAAGCAATCAAATTCTGACACAAAATTCAGATGCACTGGGAAGACAAGAAATAAAAACTGCTTAATCTTTATAGAAGTTGAAAACAACTACCTTCAGCGATCGGTGCAGCTACAGCGACGGATGGTGTGGCTTCCGTCTTCCCGCCACTGACACTCTGCCCAGCGATTGGAGTATCACCTGTCCCGCATTCTCCGGGATCCGGCGCCGAGGGAGTACAAACTTCCTTTGAATTCTCCGTCGGCTGCATCGGATTCTCCACCGCGCCGACATTTTCAACCTAAACTTCCACAAATTGAAAACTTAAATCCCGCAATTTCATCGTAACGCAAACTTTTTGACACTATAAAAGAAGAAATCAAAGAAACGCAAAGAATATATAACCTTCTGGCGCTTCGGCGACGGAGGCTTATCCTCGGAAGATGAAGATCTCTTGTTACCAGCGAGAGATCCACCACTTCGTCTGGTCGCAACCATGACTCTCAGGTTTTTGGTTTTGTCTTCTTTCTTTTCTGTTTCTCTGTTCAATACTGAAGAGAGAGAGGAATTGAAGGAAAATGGATATTTAAACTATTTTTTTAATAGGAATATAATTGGTGTGAATTTTTATTTAAATTTGTCTGTGACCGGTGGGTATACAGAAATTTGATGCATCCATATTGGGCTTATAAAATGGAATGGCATTAGGTAAACGGTATAAGATAGCGTCAGTGGCTGTTAGACGTGGAAATGCAATGGGTTGTTGGTATACGTCAGCAAAATTTGTTTGTCTCTTTTCCTAGGATATGCCACGGCGGCGGACTTAAAACTGGTGCGTTTATAAGTCGTTTAATAGTTGTCGCGAAAACTTCAACAGGCAAGTGGCCAATATTATTATTATTATTATTACGACGACGAGTGAAAGACAAACATTTTTTATAATTTTTTAAAAATATTATTTATTTTTTATCGCAATAAAGACTTTTTATAATTTTTAAAATTTTTATTTATCCCTTTTTTAAAATATTTATATAAATACCCTATAATTTAAAAAAATAACAACTATCTTCATATGAATATGAATAAGGATAAAGAATGTTGATTTTTATTATTTAAATTTTTAAAAGTTTAAAATTATTAAATTAAAATATAGTATATATATATTTATTTATATTAAATAATTTATATTCAAATCAATAAATTATTAGACTATTTTTTAAATATAATCTTTAGCACTATATGAATTAATAAATTATTAAATTACATTTTAAAAAATAAAAATATTTAAATTTTAAATACTTATTTTTATTTACTTCTTATTTTTAATCACTAATTTTAATTATAATTTATTTGATTTAAATTTTTTATTCATATATAGTATATTTAATCATTTAAATAAAGTTAAGCAATAATTTATAATATTTTTATCTATACGTATCGTTGTTATTATTCTAAATAAGGGAACTTTTATAATTTAATGTATTAAAATATATTTTAAATTAATTTTTATTATTTTTTTCTGTAATTTTGTTAAATTAATTTTTATCAAAATTTTTTTACTCATTTTTACTGCACATGAGGACCGAATGAGCAATGAATTCCCGTACACGAAATATGTGTTTTTTCAATAAAGACATATTTTGTACAATATTTAAGAGTAACCTATATCTTTAAATTAAAATTTAATAAATTTATTTTTAAAATTATTTATGAATATAAAATAATAAATTAAATTTTTTTATAATATAAAATATTATAATCATTCTATGTATTTATTAAATTTAACCAAAATATTTTATAATATAATTTGTAAAGTTTAAATTAATAAATTTAGTTTTAAAACACTATAAATTGTGAATAAATTATAAATTATGAGCTTAATTTGATCTGAATTATTAAATACGCTATATTTAAAAAAATTAGATGAATAAATTATAATTAAAATTAGTAATTAAAAATAAAAATATATAAGAGTAAGTATTGAAATTTTAAAATATTTTTATTTTTAAAAAAATAAGTCAATACTTTATTTTAATAATTTATTAATTTTATATGGTCTTAAAGACTATATTTAAAAAATAATTTAATAATTTAGCAATTTGAATAAAAATTATTTGATATAAATAATACATATATTATATTTTAATTTAATAATTTTAAATTTTTAGAAACTTATATAATAAAAATAAATATTTTTTTATCTTTATTGAGAGTAAGTATTCGTTACATCTCTAAATTATGGAAATATTTATCATAAAGACTCTAATAAAAAAATAAGTGATATTTTTCAAAATCACAAGAAATAAATTTCACATTTATTTTTGTAAGGCACAAGTGATGTTTCTAAAAATATAAGAAAATTTTCATTTTCCATTATTATTTTAGACCAAATATGATTAAAAATTTAATTGGTATCTTTCTATAAATGATTAATTTATTAATTTATTTTAAATTATGGTTTCTTAACTTGCTATACATAAATTTTTAATTATTAAATTTTTTGCAATTCACAAATTAAAATTTAAAATCATAAAATTGTATTTAACATTAACAACTTAGTATTTATATTTATAAATTTTGTACTTAAATTTATACATAATTTTTAATTATTAAATTATTGTAATTCTGTAGTTGATATTTAAAATTATGAAATTATATTTAATGCTAAAAATTCAGCATTTATATCTGTCATTGAATTGGATAATTCAACCGATTATTTAGTCTTTCTCTGACAAAGGCATGCTATATATAATTGAACTTTTCCCGAAAAAAATTATATATATTTTTAAATATATTATCATTCATTAATTTATTTTTATACGATTATTGAAAGTATTTCTTCGACAAGAACATACTTGCTTTATATTTTGATGAATTAATTTTATATAATTATTGCAATTTTTTTTTATAATAACATCCTTACTTTACAATTTGATGATATTTTTTATGTTAGTTTTTTTTTTAATTTTAATATAATTAAAAATAGGCAGAGCCTAATATAATGTTAACCCAGTTACTTATTCCATATTGGAATCGAACGTACTCTTACCTGGACCAACTGCAATTGCAAACCGCGGGTGAAATTTTCTGGACAAATTTGATGATGTCACTTGACAAATTTTTCTATTTGGCATTATACAGTGATGACTTTCAAGTTATGATTGCCATAAAAAATAAATTTAATATATTCAATATTAATATAAGAATTTATAAATTTTATTAAAATTTAGTATTGCCATTTTTTATTTCCACTTTTACAATACGACAAAACTACTATAATTTTGGGGAAAAAAAAAATTCTTCAGCAATTTGTCAAGTGACAGTACTTTGTTGGTACCTAAGTTGGAATTCTTTATTACATTAATCAATTAGTTATAAATAAAATTTTCATGAGTCATTTCAAATTATATATATATTTTGTAGATACAGATAACTAGAGACTGATACTTTAGTTTATTTTTAAAAAAAATTATCATCTACCATCATATCAACAATTAAAAAAAGGCAATGGGCTATAAGTTTCAAAGTTGAGCTAAATATTAAATAATATTTTAATATGAAAATATACAGTAATTTAATAAATTAAATACTTAAATTGTCAACATATTTAATATGTTACACTCAATTCTATAATTAATAAAAGTATATTATCCATTAAAAATTAGTAATAAATAACTTGATACGATAAAAGTGTAATATCAAAATAAATTAGTTTACTTTCCATTTCTAATTTTTATATAACAATTTTCAATTGGTCATGAGAATAATAATTTTTAAAATAGGTGATTGGTTGCTACTGTTTTAATTGTGGGGGAAGTAAACTAAATATTATGTGTTGTTTTTCTGCTCTTGTAATATATATACATGTAGAATGTTTTTGTCAATATTAATAATATCATTGAATAATTAAATATATTTATTATTTATTATTTTATTAAAATTAAACAAAAATCAAAATTTACGAAAGCATATTAAAAACGCCAACTTTTTGCTCAACTTTAAAATTAAATATATTTTTATATATATTTGATAAATATTAATGATACTCGTTTTGCTAAAATTTAAATATTTTATATTTTAATCACACAGCAATAACATGAAAGGCAAAAAAGTTGATGATTAGTACGTAGCATTGTTAGAAGCTGTGGGCAATATGTCGGTTTGCATGAAATTAGCAGGAATATTTTGGTAAGCATGATTCGTCCCTATAAGTTATTATTGTGCTGCTCTGGTAAAATTAGAGACCGAACTGGACCCACCTTTTAGACGTTTGGTTATGATGAGTCAACACTCAAGTCAAAATAATGAAATGGGCTATTTGTACGTATCTCCTCTAATGTTTTAAGTTTGTACGTATTTCCCCTAAAATTTTAAGTATTTACTAAAATAAAACTTTTCTAAAAATAAAACAAAACATTTAGGTAAAAAGAAAATATTTTATAAATTCTTCGGGTCAAAATATCAGGACTATAGCATGTGAATGTCAGAACCCTACATTTATATTAAAATCATCTTATTAATAATTTATACTTGGGACTCTAATGAAATTGTCCCTCGTCAGTCTTCTCAAATGAATTGGATACAAAAATTATTGGTACTTGACTCAAATCCGCGTGAAATCAACACTCAGTAGAGTCATAAGATTCTGTGTAATGTCAAATTATTTTCATCAACAAAAATGCTATGTAATTTTCTTTTACAAGTGCAGTAATTCGATCAAATTATAAAAAAAAAAAAAAGAATTCAGCGAATTCTCCCAATTATAATTTAATATATTATACTTAAATATAAAAAAAATTATAATAGATATTTAATTTTTGTTTGAGATTATAATATTCTTATTTTGCTTTAAAAGTAAAATTAAAATAAATTATTTACTTTTAATTTATCATATTTAAAAATTCAGATTTTTAGGTGTTAATATATCTTTATAAATAATTAGATAACCTCTACATATTATTAATAAATAAAAAAAGAAAATATATAAAGGTAGCTCAAATTATAATTAGATAAATTTATTTAGATATAATTATTAAATTTTAAGAGTTAATTTGAAAAATAAAATCTTTAAAAACATTTGAATGCTAAAACTGAATTTTATTCAGATTTCACATGAAAAAATGGACCGCCACTTATTAGTCAACTAATAAATTATATCTACACATCATGAATTTGTAAGTTGTGTTGATTATCATTTGGCTTATTGATTAAATTATAAAACTACATTATCCTATTTTTTGAATTATAAAACTACTTTCTTCATATTTTTTGAATTAATGCTCCATGATTCTATTTTTTAGAATTATTTGATATTCATTATCTTTCAGTTTTGTCTTTAAAAGATTTAAATTAAACTAAATCAAATCTTATAATTTATGAAAGTAGAATTAAAAAAAATAGGCAATATCAGATAATTTAAAAAAAAAATGATAATAATGTGCAAGACAAAAAACACACAAACTGTAATTTACCCATAATTTATTCCTATCCGAGTCAACTACGCAATTCCTATCAGTTAATTAATGAAACAAATATAACATCAAAATTAATGAAAGAAATTTCAAACCCATCCTACCAGGTGGGCTTATTTTAAAAATTCATGCATATCTGCACATCATTTCAACTTCAAACAATATCATAAATATAGTATTTTTTATAATTATTATGTAATTTTTAATCATATCGTCAAAGCAATAATAATACGTTTTAAAATATATATAGCAAGTGTCCTTTCATGACACAAAGAAAAACGTTAGGATTAGGATAAAACAAAAGAATGGCAGATTAGAAAGAACCGCAAGTATAGTACAGGAGGTAAATCAACAAGTATAGACACTATAACATAACACCAATAGCTGACGAGAAATGAAGATTTATCTTATCACCATTCTAATGCATAATATCAATAAATAATAAGTCAAATATTACTGGTACATTGCCCAAAATAATTTTTGCAAAAGGAATTGCAAACTAAATGAGATTTTAGAGATAGAGATGGATTAAGTATGAAAAAGATGTCAACATACTTTATAATTTCTATATAGATGATTACCATAATATTTTATCTTGAATTAGTATTGTATTGTTTCATTTATTACCCTCTTGTATGCATCTTCCTTTCTTGATTTATTAGTTTAGTTATGACGAGCAGATTTGATTATTTGTCGTGTATTCTTTATATCAGCTAAATATCCATGTATTTCATTCTCAGCTGGCAAGTCTTTAGTTCTGTTGGATGTGAAGCCATGGGATAAGAGGTGTTCAAATGGAAGGATTATTCTGGGGAGCATGTATGTACTTGATTGACGTAACTCAATTATAGTTTTGTTAAGTTTCTAATACCGATAAAAGTTTTTTGTGGCGTTTCGTTGCATCCACAACCGACTTACCTGAGAAATCACTTTTTCCGAACAAATTATAGTAGTTGTAAGTATTCGATGAGCGATTATTTGTCTACATTATAGGAAATAACAGTGTTTCCCAGAAAAATTTCACAAAACAGTATACTAATGTACTAATGGCAAGGTCAGGGATGCAGTGATTCTGTTTGCTATAAAAAAAAAAAAAAAAAAAAAAAAAAAAAAAAAAAAAATTAAAGATCTGAAGCCAAGATCAGCTGCTAGCTGGTCCGAGTAAGCACAATGATCAGACAGAAGAAAGAGGGCTTGTCAGCATGGTAATTCCCCTCTTCAGGCAGGAAGGAGGATGACGGTATGAATTAAGCAATGAAGTCAACATGTGAATCAAAGAGTCAAGACGTTTTGTGAACGTTTTTTCCTTTTGGGATTAACAATTTACTATAGTTTCCGGAATCTATATTGATCTTGCATTGCATTCATTTTTTCTGCAAATAAACGCTTGTAGAGGTTTTCAGTTATCTTATGTTCCAGTTTATTTTTATTTATACGTTGGATTCTGAAATTTAAATTTATTGATGTCACAGCCAAGCTAGTATCTGCAAATAAATTGCAGATAATGGTTACCATTGCGGTGACCTGGTGTCTGTTGGCAATCCCGTTAAGGAACATCTGATGGCAGAATCAATCAATGAGAATGTCCAGAGCTGCGATATCGCAGCCTTCAACAAGATATGTAAGTATTTATTTTTCTAATATTTTTCTGTTTCCCACCGTTCTTATACTTTTCTATGACAAACCTCTTATGACTTGTTACAGTTATCAAATTACACTGTTCAACTATTTTTTCTAAAATTTTCTTCTCTGATGAAATTCCTGAAAGATCCGTAGTATCCTTTCTTGATAATTTGGACTCAGGCATTGTATTCATCTTGTTCTTGTTACAGAATTTGGGAATCCATTGGCAAAGTGTGTGCTCGGGATGTTTCTGGGGTGGCCGTCGTTTGCACTAAAATGATAATTATATTCATAATTATGGTTTTTGTTTAAACGAGTCTTGTTTGTTTTATCATGGATTTTATTCTTAGCATACGGTGTGTCTTTTCGGTGGCTTTTACAATGAATAAATTATTTAGAGATTAATAGATTCACGTACTTTGATTAGTTTACCCATGTTACAATAATTTATATAAAAAATTTATATTTTTAATATTATATATTCAATAAATAAGAGAATTTGATTAACAAAATTATTAAATTTGTCCAAATAAGTCAATCAAATCTAGCTAGCCCTATAATAATTTAAATTCATTATAGCAGCCATCCTTATAATTTATGAAATCAATAAATAATTTTGTACCCTTATCATTTACGTCAAATTCTTCTCTTTCATTCAACTTCATTAATAAAATTAACAATACAATACGTTATTGTGTTCAATGTGAAAAAAGAATGAAAAAATCAAATAAGTTTATACGATTTCCTATTGCAACAAAAATAATTCCTCAGACTTACGTGTCTCTTAAATCTACTAAAGGATATAATAAATTATAGTGTTATCCTCGGAGATTTTTTTTTTTGAACAAGATCATATATGGGAATGGATTTGTCGTTTGAGTTATAAAATTTTGGATCCATTTGTTAGGTTTTAAAACTTTAGGGATGAATTTGATAATTTCATATCCTAGAAAAAAAAAAAAAAAAAAAAGGAAACTACGGCCCCCCACCAAACAGACCGGCGTTGTGTGAAGCATTCGTTGCAAGCTGCAACCGATTGGCAGCAGTGTAGCAACGCAGGGACGTGAGAACTTTAGAGAGGAAAGAATGCCGAAGAGAACAACGCACACATACTCCAGCGAGGACGCAACTCCAGACGGCCCTGATTCTGATCTATTCGTCTACTACTGCAAGCACTGTGGATCCCACGTTCTCATCACCGGTTCTTCCTCTCTCTCTCTCTCTCTTATCATTGAAAATGGCAGTTTAAATTGTAAATAGATTCCATTTTTATATTATAATTATTTGGTTTATTTTTCTGTATCTGAAATGCCTTTGTTATGAGATACCCAATTGCAGAAAATGCCCAAAAGGAAGACTGATAAAGCATATGTGTTGGACAAGACAAATCATCTTGCAAGATTGAACATCACTGAGGGGGGAAAGTTCTATTAAAACGATACATTAAATCGTCTTTAACCTGTTTTGATGCATTATTGTTCTTATCCTATTATATACATGTTCTTTTTTGAATTTTAATATGTCTAAATATGCTTGCTGATTTAATAAACGATAAAAAATACCGTTGAAGAATGAAAAATGTAATGGAAAGAAATCATTGTTTTGTAGATGTAATTCTGGAGTTTCAAACTTCTTGTTCCATTTACTAGTCGTTGCTATTCAAAGACTTCAAAATGTCAATGTTCCCGTATGTGTATTTTATAGTAATTGCAACAATGTTTCCTCTTCTTCTGGTTAATTGAGGAATATTAGGTCTATTTATAATCTGCAAAAGTACTATGGCAGAAGCATACTGGTTTGAACAGAACCATAGAACTTTGGATTCAGTGAATTGGTATGTTAAGTTTGATCAGTTGGAACATTATAATAAAAGATATATTGAACCTCCAAATGACAATCTATCTTCATGGAATTGTAGAGTTGTCTTGTTTGATAAAGACGTTCGAGGAATGGCTAGGACCAATTTGCGAAACTGACTTACTGAAATTGACCAGAACGTTCCCTTCAACATTTTGGCGCTTCTAGTGCCCTTTCTAATACCTTTAGGATGTATGTATTATTCCCAAGGCAGTGTCCTAGCTCAGAGACCTTGGTAGGATGAATTAATGAACGTACAGGTTGATGGGAAAATTCGCTTGAACATGCAGAGAAAATAGAAATGAGAGAGCCATTTTTGCCTCATCACCAGTTTGAAAGGAACTTTTTGGCCAAGATGGCTTGTGACAATGATGAACATTTACAGCAACTATTTTAAAAATACACTGTAGGTTTCAATTCTTATTTTAGTGGAGTTTTGTTTTTTCCATGTTAGTGTTACAGATTTTCTCCCCTGTTTTGTCTGTTCATCGTTTCTTTTTATGAACTTCTATTTATTGTTGGCATAGGAGACTAATAGTAAACAAACAATTGGGTTTTTCTCGTTATCTGTAGGATTTATATTAGAATATTCCTCCAATCTCCATTCTCTTAATATTTCACTTTTACATGCTCCACAATTTAATCTTCTGTGCTTCCAAATGTTTCAATGTATCATTCTTTTATGTTTTGTAATGACGCTCAATTTTTTTAGTTGCTTGAGTTATATCCTCAGTCAGTTATACCATTTTGCGGCGTGGTCTTTTTAATTGTGACTGATAATCCTCTTTTTGTTTTTAATTTTTCATTTAATATCTCCTGTTCAACTGCTAACATAGCATGTTTGTATATTATAAATCTTTGCTTGAATCTATCTAGTGAACGCCAATGTTAGTTGCAACAGAGCTTGTATTCCCAACGTCAAATATTCTTGTTCAGGGGTGAAGGGAAATTAGAGAAGCAATTTCTTATGAGCTGTGTAGGTTGTGGCCTGTTTGTTTGCTATCGGCCAGAGGAAAGTTTGGATGTGGCTTCTTTCATTTATGTTGTTGATGGTGCACTTAGTACAGTTGCTGCCGAAACCAACCCACAGGTAAGGGCTTAATGTTATTTATCATCTAGGGCTCTTGATTAGTAAGGTTATTAAATATTTTCTAGGAGAGGATATGACAGTAAACAATCTTGAAACGAAATAGCTTCATTCATGGTATGACAGTTTCTTACTTGCTGGTGTTGTTTTGAGTTTGTTCATTACTTTTTGATCAATTACCTTGATATGTCAGTTCAGTTGTAAGCTTCCCAAAGAGTTAAAATATCGTTGGAAACTTAACATGGTTTTCATCATGCTGCAGGATGCTCCAGTACCACCCTGCATATCACAGTTAGAAGGAGGACTTGTGCAAGTGGCCATAGAGGTGGAAGAGAGTGCACAACACTCAGCAATTACAAGTACCATGTTTATTGATTTCTTCTTTATATTATCTTTGATTTATTGATCACTTTTTTATTGTTATCTTTCATTTGGATTTCTTTATGTCGCCACAAGTCATGGGACTTGTGTTTCTATTTACAAAATTTCCCTAATAAGCTTTAACTAGAATGGTGTTTATGGAACTGTAAATTTCTGATGTCTGATTATACAAACTTTGTTGCCATATTTGACTTGATTATGGACTAATGATGTATGTGCACTTGTCATGACCATGTAGTGTTAGTTCCTTGGGTTTAGTTATCATGTAGTGGCATACATCACCCAGTATCTCGTTAGGAACTTAAGGGCCTTGTAAAAGATTCAATCATCTATGGGTATGTTCATCTGGAGAGGAGATGACTTTCAAAGTAATTTTCAACTTTTTTCCTAAAATACAAGTTTATGCTTTCTGTATTTGGAGTCACCAGACTCATCTTTGCATTTTATCCTTTCCAGGAGTAAATGTTGATGACGTTCGAGTTACTGTAGCTGCACCTGCAGCCCGTGGGGAAGCAAACAACGAACTTCTGGAATTCATGGGAAAGGTAAACATTATGTCTTACACCAGGGTATGAATAATCAGCTGAAATCTCACTCTTTTTTGTTGTTAGGGTAAATCACATATGCCTTTCATGCCAGGTGTTAGGTAGATTGAGCCAGATGACTCTTCAGAGAGGATGGAATAACAAATCAAAGCTTTTTGTGGTGAGTTAAGTTGAATGGCTCGCTTTGAGTTCAAGTTTTTAAATCTTCTTGCAGTTTGCTTGCATTTGTGGATGCAGTCACGTGTGAATTATGAGAAAGTGATGTTTATGATTAATGAACTTCTCTACCTGTAACTTTGTATCAGCAATTAATTAGCAGATCTAGTACTATGTTGAACAATTCCACAATTGGTATTTTAGAACAAATGCATCCTGATGATGTTAAGAGTTGTGGCCGCATGTGCAGTTTGATGCTATTCATCTGTATTTATGGTATTCCTTTAATCTATCTTTTGTTGGGTTCCTAATCTGTTTACAATAGTCTATAATATGTTGGGGATTTCAGCATGTTGATGTGCAAACTTGTGTTGGTCAAATCTACACTCTTTTGTGGGAGTAGATAGCTGGTACAAGTCAATTGATCTTTATACAAAGAATCACCAGGACTAAAAGGAGTTGTAACTCAATACATTGATTAACAACTGTATGAACTGGTCATCATTGATAGCCAATCTATGGTTTCTGCATTGAATTTTGGAATTTTGCCGAGAAAATTTTTCATGGTTTTTGGGTGGAATAGTCTCTCTCTCTCTCTCTCTCTCTTTTTTTTTTTGCCATAATGAGGATAAAGATTGGTGTACAAGTTATATGATTAAAACAATATGATCTGAATTGTAGCCAGCTAATAATTGATTTCATTGTCGGGTAGAAGATTTGTCAACAAGGCAAGTGTACGAGAAACTACTCGAGGCTGTACAACCTTGACGCTGCCTTCAGTCTATCTTGGTTACCATCTTCTTTTCGGTTGACGTTTAGTTATTTTTTCTGGTCAGCAGAGAGAATTCGATACATCGCAAGAAAGATCAAGGGTTCAACTGTATAATTTCAGTTTTCAAGCTTCAGTTTAAATTGTATTTGTTGATTAATGCTACTAGCTCTTTTGTAATTATACTCACCTAAGCTTCTAGCACATATCTTTTCGCTGAAATTTTTCTTTCTGTGTTGCTGCATTGCTACAAAATTTAAACCATCAAAGCAGGATGGGCACGGTTCAAATTGGTGTGTTTTTCATAAAACAAAACGTCAACCGAATAAATTGATTTTTAAAATTTAAAATTGAAATTAAACCGATATCAAACTAGAATTGAACTAAAACCGATTAATTCCGTTTAATTTGGTTGAATTTGATATATTGATTTAAATTGAGCCTAAAATTAATTGAATTGGACCAAAAAAATTTTAACTTTTTTGAATTTTTGAATTTTTAATAAATTGATTTGTATATTTTATTTAAATATAAATTTTTTAATAGTAAAATAATGTATATTATCCTAATAATATATTACTAAATAATTTTAAAAATTAAAAAAAATAATTAATATAAACTCTTTGTTTTTTTGGTTTATTAACCAAAAATCAAAAACCATACTAACAATGTTTGATTTTTGAAATATAAAATCAAAATCAAGTAATAAGGTCAAGTTATAAAATCAAACAGATAATTTTAATTTTGTTCGATTCAATTTAGTCAGTTTCCATTTTTTTTGGCTCGCTCCGGCAGAATTATAATACAAGCAAAAGTATTTCAATAAGGTGAGTAAGATTGACATTGAAAAATTCCAAGAAAATGTGGCGCCACAAGAAGAATTCAGAATGTATTGATTTATCCTACCATGAATACTCCTCCCAAGGAAAAAAAAAAATTAAAAACGAACCAACCCTAAGAGAGGTGCTTGGAGAACTAGACTCTATTTGGAGTGGCCAGATTTTGAGGATTGACACCTGTCAGGATTCTCTACCAATGCCAAGGCCTAATAATGTGCAGGAAAAAACGGCCAAGGGGGCAGAAATGGAGTTCACCTGTTTCTTGAAAATGTAGTGGTTGATCTCACCAAAGACCGAGTTGACTCGATATAACAAGACACTCCAACATGAAGGCTCACGTAGGCTGAGGCTATTAAGTTCTCTACTCTAGTAAGGCCTCAAGCCGAGGTTAAAACATAGAACACTAATGGATATAATATCCAGGATAAGTTTGAAATTAAAGAGATAAAATAGGTACCCTAGCCCCAAGCTGAAGATACAAGATACAACGCTGATGGACATAACATCAAGGGTAAGTTTGAGAGTAAACAGCTAATGGCTAAGGGAAACACATCCTATAAATAAATGATAAAATATTATTTGCTGAGTAAAAGTGCTTAAAGAATATTTACATTGTTCTGCTTTTAAAATTAACAGGTAAAACTAGGGCTAAGATACCATATACACTAGATGTTTTACGAACTAAGTCAAGACAAAATTATAAATTACTCAAGCTCAACTCGGATAAAAAAAATTCAAAATTTGAATTTGACTCGAACTCATTAAGCTCAAATACCTGTTTTCTCAAATTATTATGATAAAATTTAAAAAATTTAATAATTATTTTTAAATTATACAAAATAGTAAATACCGGATTAGGCTTGTGAGCTTGACTCATCTATTATGGAATTGAATTCAAATATCTATTAAGTTCGGATAACTCACAAATAGCTTGACTCACTCTTACACCCCTACTATGCACCCAACTTCACTATAAAGATTAGAATCAAAGTTGTGCTTTAAAAATTATGTATAACAGTTGCAAAAATACCAAAGGCACCCAATAGCTTCGTGTAAAGATCAAAGGTGACAGCTTATGTAACTACACTAATCCCAGTCATTCAAAGATCCTCAACAGATATATTCCAATGGCAACGTTAAGCAAGATTACAGTAAACAAATCAAGCCAATTGAGTAGCAGAAGCTGGAACCACAAGCTGGAATAACCACAAAAAAACAATAGATCAATGAAGTAATTCTACCTCAATAACGTTAGTACCGTCAAAATTTAACCAGTAACTATCATGACAAGAAATGCAAAGTAACTTATAAAACTCTTAAGTTGCAAATAATACTATCGGTGAAGGAAAACATATACGTAATCAAGGTACTACAGAGAGAAAAAGGGAAAAAACTCAAGCCCCCAACATTCAACTCAAGAAGGAGCACTACAAAGCTGTCCTTCCTTCCCTAGAAGCCAACTGAGTCTCAGGCTACAAAACAGACAAAGCCAACAATATGGATGAATTTAGCTGTGGTAATAGATCAACATAGCTGCAGTAATAGAATATCCAACAAGCATCAACAGATGTGACATGCTGAATAGAAACAACGACAATATTAACAGTTTCAACAGACTAAAAGTAAGCATATCTATACCACTCAAAAAAAGAAATCATACTTGAATAATTTACTCAGCAAAATTCAACTATAAAACCTACCTCTTTCTTCACAGATTCCTCCTTTTCTGAGAGAATTAACTTGATATGACATGGGGAAGACATATAAGCTGCCAAAAGCAATTATGTCACACAAATGTAATCAAGAACGGAACGGAAAATTTCACTCATTGATTGAAACGAGAAGCACTCACGGTTGATCCTTCCGTGTGCACGATATGTCCACCGCCTCTGCCTTTGGGCTTGATTAACTTGGATGTGAGAAATGAAAAGTGCATCCACATCCAAGCCTTTCACCTTCAGAGTAAAATAAGAAAACAGATATAGCAATAAATGAGATATTATATATACATATATATACACAACTAAAATAACAAGAAACAACCTAATTAAATGATACATACTTCTGCATTGCTCTCAGCATTGTTAAGTAAATCCAGAATGAACTTTGCAGATTTAACTGGCCAGCGGCCTTGACCATTGGAATGACAATTCTTAGCCTGTGCAGTTCGCCCAGCTCCACCACAGAAGTGGGTGAATGTTATGGCTTGCTTGTGAGCCATAACATCCTCCAGGTACCTTTTACCCTTGGTCAAAGGCAACTTTCAAAGAGCATGGGCAGTCTCTCTTGTGTTCTGTGAACAAAAAGTAAAATGGTATAAATGACAGAGGATTCAAGTATACAAAAGAGGACATTATCACTAACATATCTATATCTCAAGGAAAAGAAAGAGGACATAGGGAAGTTTATTCTTCATTTCACTGAAAGGCCATTAGAGGCAGGGCAAAAAATATACATGACAGATACTAATAGAATAAGGAAAATGAGAGTAAAGAGTCACAAAAGCAGCACAAAGCGACAAAAGACGTATCAAAACTACACAAAAACAAGATTCAAGTGTTGCAAAACACCTCTCAGGAGTTACAATGTACAAGATCAACCCAAGTCATGTTGAAGAATGAAATCAGCAGAATCATAGTTTCTAATATTATGAAATGTAAGAATATAGGCTAGAAACATTAGCAGGATGTTGCCACTAGAAAAAAAGAAAAGTATAATGATATAATTATCAGCAAAGAAAATTAATAATGGAACGTGTACAACGAAAAGACAGCATTGGTAACATGAAACCAAACAATCAAGTCCGCAGCATAAGAGAACAAACAGAATTTCAACAAGTAAGAACTATCGAATTTATATCAGATTACCTTGAAGTGAACACGGAGATCGGAGCCCCAGGCTTTGCAGTCTGCAAAAAAGCAAAACTAGAAAAATACATATCATATTTCAAGCCACTTAATCACTCGACACTCATATATTCAATTACATGATATCTTTTATATGGTCGAAATTATATAGATAAAAATACAATGCTACGGTATTAACAAATTCTCTTTCCATACATTTTCTTGGAGGTTAAACATAGTTTTAAAGACACTATAAAGAACCTACGATCGCAAAAAATTGAAAAGGTGAAAATTTATGCTTACACTTGGTCGGATTGTCTGGCTCTTTCGAATACTTCACCTGAACATATCGAAACCAATACATCCAATAAAACAAAAATCGAAGACACAACCAAAGATCGAAATAGTAAAGCATTTTGTTACCAACACCGAAAGTAATTCTATTGCTTATGAAAGCAAAATTTGTTGCAGAAAAACAAAAAAGATCGAAGTACTTGCCAATTGAGGTCAAGAAACTCACCATGGCTGCAGCTCCCCCTTGTTAGTGTTTCTGTTTTCAGCTTAAACGTTACGAAGTCATTTACCTATCGATATCGGGTTCGGGTCTTCACTTTAAACGACCCGGTCCAATATCTAAGCCTTGTTAGGCTCTATTGGGTCATACCTTACAACTCAATTGGCCTCCATCACATCACATACTTTCATCCAATAAGGCGTTGCCACTTATGGAACCCCTAATTTACTTAAAATTGACAGGAGGGTAAATTTGTAACTTTATCATGTTGTAAACAGAGAGATAGAAAGGGCGAGAAACAGAACCAATTTGGCTCCATGATCGATCTGAGGGCAGACTGCAGGAAAGAAAGCCCAAATAAAAAAAATTAACAACTTTACGGCTACTCGATTCTTGTAAGAACAGTATTTTCTCGTCTATTTTGCTATAATTGATCTGCAAATTTATTTATATTTATAAATTTAAGTTTTTTTTATCAGATATTAGTAGTTTTTTTTATTATGCGCTTTGAATTGCGTATCTCGTTTCTATGTCACCTTCTATCCAGTTTTGATTCATGCTTTTGTTTTGATTCTAGGGTGCACATTTCGTAGTGAAAAATGTCTTGGGATGAGAATTTCAGTTTGAATGAGTGCGAATACGAAGGAAAGAAATTCTGTGTGGATTACAAAGTTTTTGTGCTTTCATGTTAAATTTAGGGTTTTGAAAAGCTTTATGGGAGGTGTTGGTGTTTGATGGAATAGTTTAGTTTTTAAGCTAAGGAAAGACTGAAGTAATGATGAATAATAATAATCCAATGAAGAGCTTAGGGACTCCGACCGGAAATTCTGGTGGTGTGCCTCAAAATATGGCCATGAATAATCAAGCCCATTTGCTATCTCAGTCACAAGTACAGCCACAAGGTGGTTCTCCTTTTCCAGGTCATTTTCACTTGTCTGAGCCACATGCTCATGCACTTGCTCAGGCACAGTATGCCCATGTTCATACCCAAGCTCAAACTAATGCTGCACATACCCAGTTCCAAGCTCATGTGCAACCACAAGGTCATTCCCATTCTCAACTGCAAACTCCTAATGCTGGTAGTAATGTTGGGGTATCATCCCCTTCTGTTTCAACCCCTGCAACTGGAAACAGTGCCAAGCGGGCCACTCAGAAACCACCTTCTAGGCCCCCTGGTTCTTCATCCAATACAAATACCGGTGCACTGTTTAAAACCATGGAGTTAGCCCCAGCTGCTCGTAGAAAGAAGCGGAAGCTTCCAGAGAAGCAAATACCTGATAAAGTTGCTGCAATTTTGCCTGAATGTGCTCTTTACACACAGTTGCTAGAATTTGAAGCAAGAGTAGATTCAGCTTTGGCCAGAAAAAAGATTGACATTCAAGAGTCAATTAAAAATCCTCCCCGTGTTCAGAAAACACTTCGGATATATGTTTTCAACACTTTTGCAAATAAGGTTGAGACAAGTTCTGAGAAGGAAACTGGAGAAACCCCCTCTTGGTCTTTGAAGCTTATTGGCAGGATATTGGAAGATGGGCAAGATCCAATGCTAGCGGGGAGTATCCAGAAACCAGGCTCTTTGTATCCTAAATTCTCATCTTTCTTCAAGAAAATTACAATATACTTGGACCAGAGCCTTTACCCTGATAACCATGTAATCTTATGGGAGAGTGCCCGATCACCTGCACTTCATGACGGTTTTGAGGTGAAGAGAAAGGGGGACAAGGAATTCACGGCAATTATCAGAATAGAAATGAATTATGTGCCTGAAAAATTTAAAATTTCACCAGCTTTGATGGAAGTTCTTGGAATTGAGGTTGATACTCGGCAAAGAATTATTGCTGCAATTTGGCACTATGTGAAAAGTAAGAAGTTACAGAGCCCAAATGACCCTTCGTTCTTCATGTGCGATCCCCCTCTGCAGAAAGTATTTGGGGAAGAGAAGATTAAGTTTTCAATGGTTTCCCAGAAGATATCACAGCATTTAATTCCTCCACCTCCTATACATTTGGAGCACAGGATAAAGCTATCAGGGGATTGCCCGGCTGGAACTACTTGTTACGACGTGCTTGTTGATGTGCCTTTTCCATTAGAAAAGGAAATGTCAACCTTTCTGGTAAACACAGAAAGGAGCAAAGAGATTGATGCTTATGATGAAATAATATGCTCTGCTATAAAGAAGATACATGAGCATTGTCGGAGGCGGGCCTTCTTTCTTGGTTTTAGTCAATCTCCAGGGGAGTTTATTAATGCTTTGATTGCTTCCCAGAGTAAGGATCTAAAGCTTGTTGCTGGTGATGCCAGCCGTAATGCAGAAAGAGAGCGTCGTTCTGATTTCTTTAATCAACCATGGTAAGCTTTTATCTAGTGTACATCAAATTTATCCATATTTTTGTGTGTTTCCATTCATATTTCGATTGCAACTGTTTCTCGAAGCATGAACTTTTCTCTCCACTGGAGTACTTCAATAGAATACTGTTGGATCTTGGAGAAAATCAATAAAAGAAGCATTCTTACATCAGTGGATAATTATCTAATTGCGAAATTTATCAATGATTTATTCTGATAACAATAGACACGTAGCACACGCATTGTGGCTTCCCTCAAATTAATGTGCCACTCTTTGGTATGCTTTTGGTATTAGCAGAAATTTTATATTTTGGTATGGGAAACTATTATATGACACACAAGCACTTGGATCATATTCTATTATTAAGCTGGACTAATATCTTCATTTACATTGTTTTTGAATAAGTACGTGATGATGGTGATTCCCACCATATTGATTTTGGTTGTGTCAGCAGGCAGGTGAAAAAAACCACTGGTTTCTTTTTCGTATTATTGAAGTTGGTGCTGTCTTTTTGCTTTCTTCTTCGAATGAAGTATTAATAGAATATTCATGTTATCATATTTTACAAAAGTTTCCTTGCATTATTGTTTTCCCTGTAAAAGTTAGCAGTCTTATAGGTGTCTGAATGAATGAATGTGAATGCATAAAAATTGTTCCAATGAGAAGTATATTGTGACAGTTCTTATTTTCTATGTTTTATGGTGAAATTCTAGGGTTGAAGATGCTGTCATCCGCTACATGAATCGCAAATCTGGTGGAAGTGATGCAGCTGGAAGCACTTAATTAAGAATATCTTGAGTTGTAACATGTGGTACATAAACTTCATCCACTCAGTGTGTTATTTTTCTGCACTGATTTGTGGGGTATGCCTTCGGTTAAAAATTTGTCAAGTAAATTTCCAGCTAGCGTTTTTATTAACTTGTTTATGTTTAAGATTGATATTTTTGCCCTTCAGAAAAGACATATCTTTTCTGTATTATATTTTCTTTCAGTGCTAATCACTGTAGGCTTGTTTCATCTTAGCAATTTATCAATATCTTTGACCGCATTAATTTGTAAAATGATCTAGAATGTTTATTTTGTTAGTCTATGCTAGAGTCCTTTTTGATCAGTGTGAATTTAATTGTTGATGGTGATATATGTTGCATTCTTATACTTTTAATGTAATGAGAAGGAAATTATACATTTTTCATTTCAGAAAATCTTCCCAGCTTGACAAATGCTATTGCTGTTCCGTTGTCTTACTGTCAGTTTCTTTATAACCACGGACTTGAACAATGGAAAGAGCAATGCCTACTGGCAGTGTTATTATATATGTTTAGTATAGTTGACTTCCATTTGGCTTTGGAAGTAAATTTGTAAAAGATGCTTGGTAACATTAATTTTTAGGGGAATCTACTCATATTTTAATTGATTTTTAATATTTTAACTTTTATTCCACAGCAGTTGTTCTTGTGGTAGAGCTACAACAGTAGTATGGCCACAGCACTTTTATTACTAAACATGCCCTTAGAAAATCCGACTATTAATTTAGATCCAGAGTCCCCCTTGTTCATCTGAATACGGATTTTGGTTATCCCTAACAGCTAAATGGTATTGCATCATTTGCATAATATTCTTTGCTAGTGATTTTAAGCAAATATCTAGCAATACTGTTGCAGCACTGTGGAGTTTAGTTATCTGCAAATGCATTGCCTGTTCAAAAAATGGGGCTTGTTTATGCCTGTTGTGCTCTAACTTAATTTGCAAGCACAATACCTACTATGTTTTGTAAACACTCGTTGGTAGCTAATTAATGGTAAGTAATTTTATTTTACAATAATTGTGAACTAAAAGAAACAACACCTGAATTCCAAAACTGTCCATAGTATGTATGATTAAATTTTAGAATTGAAATACATTTTAGATTACGATTTGTTTTCATCTACTTCCAAAGGAAACTTCTGTTTTGCTTTTGTTGATATAGAAAGTCAACCGAATTGTCCATGGATTTGCCCTTTTCACTCTTAATAAACAATTTGAGTTTTTTCTAGTCATGTCTTTTGTTCGGTTGACATGTTCAACTAAGGAAGACAAACATGAAGAGCTAATCCTAAATTATTGGAATTTGAATGTCACAGTTCTTTTCCTGAGTTTTAAAATAAACCTTAATGTTTAGTTTGAATCACTCTTCTTCTTTGTTATGAACTGGTGACGTCTATATTAAATAATAGATGTTTAAGAAAAGTCCAAAGAATGAATATAGTTTTCAACAGAGAGGGTAATAGTTCTATTTTTTGTGGTTATTGATTGAAGTTTCTGTGGCCATTTTTTTTTTTTTTTTTTTTTTTTTTCTCTTATACATTTTTTACGCTTTGTTTTTTCGTTGGTCTCTTTCGCTTTGAGGTTTTGTGGGTTTATAATAAATTACTAATGCTAATAACAGTGTTTCCAAAATAATATTTGTTTAGATTTTGCATTTAGTCAAAAATATCCCTCAACGATTTGCATCATGTACTGCATTTAACAACCGAACGTAGATCTTAGTCAGAAAATGAATATTTGGCAAAATTAAATTTAAAAGAGTTGAAATTATTATTAGAAAAAATAATGTTAAGAAAATAAATTTCATATAATACTGTTATCTGATTCATATTATTTATTATTATTGATTTTATGTCACAATTTTTATAAAAAAATTTATTTTTCAAACATTATTCTTATTAAAAATTAATAATACATCATTTATTCACTTTTATATTTATAGAGATATCAATCAATTTTTTACCTATTCGGGTGAATATTATCTGAAACATTACCTGTTAAAATTTTTTGTCGTAAAAAATTTAGAATCCAAAGAGGATTTAGTTTACATTTATACAATATATTTTTAGAAATTGTCAATAATAATCAAACATTATCCATACGCAAATAATTCATGTTGAAAAGCAAATCATTTTCATTGAAAATTTCATCTCAGCCAGCAAATCAATTTTTTTTTTTTTTTTAAAAGGATTATAATAAATTTGCATGTGGAATGAGCTCTCAAATTTTTGAAATAGTGAAATTAGGTAAAACAACATGAAAGGCTCTTTCACCCATGGATTTGGTCCATTCGGAGGGACTTTATACATCAAATTTTCGACGTATAAAATTTGCTATTTTAATAAAAGAATATATATAGAAAATTTTTATTATGATGTAATGGAATGACAAAAAAAAAAAAAAAAATCACACTCTGCAGCAAAAGAGTTGAAAAGAAATTAAAAAATTAAGAATTCATTTAGATTTAGAATGGTCGTTAAAAGTCTTAAACTCGATATCCCATACGGGCACGACTTTACGGGTATATTGTCATACCACATTCAATAGTGAGCTCAGCATTTTTTAAGTCCTTTTCAGGCCCCTGACCTTTTACTCACCAGCCATATGAGCCGTTGAAAAGGGTTAAAAGCAGAACGGTTCTTGGAAATCGGTTTAATTTTGAAACGTTTCAATACTGAACCAACCGCATACTTCATTTCAATGAAAGCAATCTCCTTCCCTAGGCAGAATCTCGGATAGGCCTGAAGGAGACCTGGAAATTATATGGGCTTACAGATTTCAAAACCGTACGGTTTCCAACTTCGTCAAACCCCCTTTCGGGTTTGAAATCAATCGGTCTCTACCACCTTTCATCAAGAATATGCCTCTATTCTTGCCGGAATATAGGTCTGTCGATCTCCTTTCCCTCCAGGAGTTCCGTCCTGCAACACGCCGTTGAGGGCAGCGTGTTTCGAATCCCATGCAACCAGCGGGTAAAGCCGCTTGGATTCGCAGATGCATGCTTTCTAGAAATTCTTCTTTTTTAAAGCTTCATAATCTAGTTGTTTTTCACCATTGTTAAGAACTGGTTCTACTTCATTCTCGATCATCTTCTCTGCGTTTTCATTTTGCGAAAGCAGCCAGAAAGCCACGTCATTACCGCTGAAGTTGTGTCTCTTCCCGCCATTATGAAGCTGATCGCCATGTCTCTGACAACTTCTTCACGATGTCCAGCAAGTAAGAATCTCGACAAGAGATCATCGCCTTCGTATTTTGTTTCCGGATAATTCTCAATGACTTTCTTCTTGCTTTGAATGATTTCCAGGACAGAGTCGTGAACAAGTTGATTGATTCTTTGAGTTTCTTCACAGAACCCACATGGAGGAATCGTTTTAGTTTCCAAATCAGAAACACTGGCACCATTTCTCGCGTTGCACTTAATTCTGAAGCAGTATCAAATGCTTTAACAAGGGGAGAACTGGTTTTGAAAGATCCAAGCAAAATGGATCTGAACCCAGGGAAACTTTAGTCACGATACCAAATGCAAATCTCTTCAATATATCTTTCATGTCCGGATCTTTTCATTCTCCACTACATCTTCGAGTAACGGTATCAGATTTTCCACTTCTTCTTCTAGCGTTTTAACAATGAAATCTCTCAATGACCTTTTGCTAAACTCATGGCTAGCAAGCTTGCTTTGTGTGCTTTGACTCACCATCAACGTTAAATATCCATTTTTTTAAAAGGAGACGAGACAGCCCATAAAGGGATAAGAAAGAAGGCCATAAGTGTTGAGAATAATAAGTTTGAATAAAAAAATTAAGTTCGTATAAAAAAAATAATTTTTCTTAAAATACTATTTATAAATTCATGTTACCTGGGTTTGAAGAATGACTAATAAGTAGTGAACTTGTTGGAGCTCTAAATTCACATCAAAGATGGGCTTTGGGAAGATGCTCTTAAATGTGATGAAAGCCCTATGACACAAGAAAAGATGATGACAATAGAGGCCTGGAAGCAGTTTGATTTTTTGTGCAGAAATTACATTCTAAACAAGTTGGATGATACTCTGTATGATATATATTCAAAGTGTCCTTCTGCGAGAAGTGTATGGGAATTGCTTCAGAAGAAATACAAAATTGAAGATACAAGAGTCAAGAAATTTGTGATTGGTAAATTTCTCAAGCATGACATGGTTGATACAAAACCAATGATCAAACAAGTTGAAGAATTACAAGTTTTCATACATAAATTGCACTCAAAAGACTCAGAAGGCGGTTCTATAAATAAATATTTTCAAGTCAGTGCTATTATTGAAAAATTGCCTCCCTCATGAGAGATTTTAAAGTTTATCTCAAACATAAACGAAGGGAGATGACTATGAAAGACCTAATATTAAGGCTGCGTGTAGAGGAAGATCACAGAAAAGGAGATAAGGCTGATACAAGTCTTATGGATAGTAAGGCCAACATGATTGAAGATGGTTCCTCACAGTCAAAAATCCAGAAGCAGAAGAACAACGAAAAGGCAGAAAAAAAAAGAGTAAAACTATAAGCACCAAAGGGAAAAGCCTTTAAAAGAATAAAAGGCAATTGTTGGGTATGTGGAAAGATAGGACATACAGCCAAGGATTGTAGCCATAAGAAGGACCAGAACACTTCAAATTTGGGTTCAAATAATCAAGCTAATGTTACTATGATGGATATTGATCTAATAGCTGTAATCTCTGAAATCACTATGGTAACAAATGTCAAAGGCTAGTAGGTTGACACAGGAGCAACAAGGCATATTTGTGGAGACAGAAATTTATTTTCAAGTTTCACACAAATTTTTGGTGATGAC
>JAWDEX010000016.1:6168391-6188005 GCA_035221805.1 Trichilia hirta
AGGGTAAAGGCAATACATGTAGAGGGATTTTTTTGGGGGGGGATTCTTCTTCTTTTTTGTCAGGGATTTATAGAGAGGGCCATCTTTAAGCTGTTAAGAAAGAAATACTGCACATAAATATTTTTCGAGTCCAGTCTCTCGAGTCGGTAAAATACTCAAACACTCATATTTTTTCTCTTTTCATTTGATAATGCACCGTTTACTAAATTGAATATCGAAGTTTATTCGCCGCTAATTCGGCTTCATTTTTAGCACATTTTTCTGTGATTTCAAATAATTTTCGAGAAAATTTTACATCGATCGCAATAATAAATTTATCTAATGTACTAAATCTTTGACCTCTGAAAAATTTGGGCATTAACAATAAATTTATCTAATTTACGTCAAATTTATCCTTATTTTTGTGTTGATTTGAATGATGCCGTGAAGTATAACCTTTTCTCCCCAGCCAGCAAGCACGTCAATAGAATACTGTTGGATATTGGACAAAATGAATAAAAAAATTTAAACAATATTACTTGGTGGATAATTATGTAATTGTGAATTGTATGGATGATTTATTCTGATAAGAATAGATATGTAGCGCACTCATTGTGCCTTCTCTCGGATAAATATGTCACTCTTTGTTATGCTTTTGGTACTAGCAGAAATTCTATATTTTGGCATGAGAAACTAACTATTATATGACACAAAAGCTCTTGGATCATATTATATCATTAATCTGCACTAAAATCTTTGTTTACATTGTTGTTTAATAAGTACAAGATGATGGTGATTGCCACCATTTATGAAAGAAACCCCCGGTTCTTTTTTCATATTAGTGAAGATGCCATTGTCTTTTTACTTTTCCTTCTTTGAATAAAGTATTAATGGTCATGTTATCCTTTTTTATGAGGGGTTCCTTGCATTATTGTTTTCCCTGCTAAAAATAGCACAGGGCTTATAGGTGTCTGAATGAATGAATTAATACATCAAAATTCTTCCAATGAGAAGTATATATTGTGACAGTTTTTATTTTCTATGTTTTATGGTGGAATTCTAGGGTTAAAGATGCTGCCATCCGTTACATGAATCGCTAATCTTGTGGAAGTGATGCTGCTGGAAGCACTTAAGTGAGAATATCTTGAATTGGAACAGGTGGTAAATAAACTTCATCCACTCATTGTGTTGTTTTTCTGCTCTGGTTTGTTGGGTAGAGGACAACCAGAAGCCTTCGGCCAAAAAAAATATATCAAGGAAATTTCCAGCTGGCATTTTTGTTAACTTCTTTAGGTTTGAGATTGGTATTTTTGCCCTTGAGAAAAGACATGTCGTTTCCGTATTACATTTCTTTCAGTGCTAATCACTGTAGGCTTATTTCATCTTAGTGATTTATTAATATCTGGGAACGCTTTGAATTGTAAAATAATCGAGAATGTTTATTTTGTTGTTCTACTCTTAAGAGTCCTTTTGAATCAATGGGAATTTAATTGCTGATGGTGATACATGTTGCTTTCTTATATGTTTAATTTAGTGGGGGAAATTTTACATTTTCATTTGAGAAAATCTGCCCAGCTTTACAACTCCTACTGCTCTTCCGTTCTCTTACTGTCAATTTCTTTGTAACCACAGACTTGAACAATGGAAGGAGGCATGGTTACTGTCAATAGTATCATATATGTTTGGTATGGCTGGCTTCCACTTTACTTTGTAAGTAAAATTATAAAAGATGTTTGGTAACACCTATTTTTAGTAGAATCCACTTGTATTTTAAACTTTTAACAGTTATGCCTACAGAGCAATAGTAGCTGTGTGGCTATAGTATCTGATTACTAAACATACTGTTAGATGTCAAGAACACTTGATTGCCCCAGCTTAGCAGGTAATGATATTTCTTCATTTGCCTAATATTCTTTGCTGGTGAATTTAAGAAAATATGCTACAATACTGTTCCAGCTCTACAGAGTGTAGTTGTCCACAAATGCATCTTGCCTTTTATAAATTAGGGCTTGTTTATCACTGTTGCACTTTAGCTTAAATTTGAAAGTACAACAGCTACTTATTTTATAAATACCCACAATAAATTGGCAGCTAATGTCTACCAACTATCCATTTAGTTATTCTTAATAGTTAGTAATTTTATTTTATAATAATTGTGAATTAAAAGTCACAACTTCTTAATCCCAAATGTTACTAAGTATGATTGGATTTTGTAATTGAAATACAATTTAGATTATGTATTGAAAAATATTTGTTTTCGTGTTTATCAGAGGGAAACTTCTGCTTTGCTTTTCTTGATATAGAAGTTAAGATGTGCCTTTTTCAACTCTCAATAAACAATTTGAGGTTTTTCTAGTCATGTCATTTGTTCAGATGGCGTGTTCAACATAGGAAGACAAACGTGAAGAGCGAATTATGTTAAATTTGAATGGTTATTTAATTAAGTTGACTTCAAGACTCTTCCTAAATTATTGTAATTTAAATGTCACAGTTCTTTTCCTGAGTTTTAAAGTAATTCTAGTTGTTTGTTTAGTTTGAACCATTCGTCTTCTATGTGATGTCTATGTTAAATAATAAATATTTAAGAAAATTTCAAAGCATGAATGTAGTTTTCAACAGAGAGGGAGGGTAAGAGTTCGGTGTTTTTATTTTATTTTTTTTTACTTTTACGCTATGTTTTTTTCATTACTCTCTTTCGATTCTCTTACGTCCCTTTCCCCTTTTATGGGTTGCAATAAATTAATGATAACGGCTGTCCAAAAGAATTGTTGTTTTGATTTTTGCATTTAGTCAAAAATATCCATATACATGTATTGTATTTCACCTTTGTCAGAAAAAGAATGTTTTGGTAAAATTAAATTTAAAATTATTGAAATTATAATATTAGGGTTATAAATTTTTTTTGTACAAATTTTATATAGCGTTGTTATATATTTTATATTATTTATTTTTATTAATTAATAATATTATATTCTAATTTGAACAAAATATTAATATTATTTTTATTAAAAATTAACAATATTACTTAAAATACCTCATTTCCTTTTTATATATATATATTTTTTACTGTATAGGGATATCAATCGAGAATCATCTTAAAATTCTTTACAATTATTACCAATCCAATCCAAATGCTATATAAAAAATTATCATTTGGACTTAATTCATGTTGAAAAACAAATCATTTTCATTGAAAATTTCATCTCAGCCAGCAAAGTTAGAAAAAGAATTTTAATAAATTTAGCTATCAAATTTTGTAATAGTTAAATTTAGGTATAACAAATTGGAAGACCCTTTTGCCCGTGGACTTAGTCCATTTGGAGGGGTTTTTCCTTTTTTTTTTTTTTTTTCAAAGCATTCTAAGGTATTTTACACATAAAAATTTCAATATATAAAATTTGATGTTTTTAATAAAAGGAAACAAGAAAAATAATATATATAGAAAATTTTTATTATGACGTCATGAAATGAAAAAAAAGAAAAAAAGAAAAATCCACAAGCTGCAGCAGAAGAGTTGCAAGAAAATAAACTTAGAAAGAGAAAAAAATTGAATTCGAGTGGTCATTAAAAAGTCTTAAGACATTATATTCCATACCACCAAATTCAATCATGAACTCATCATTTTTTAACTCCTTTTTTGGACCGTGACCTTTAGCCCACCAGCCATATGAGCCGTCAAAAGAGGAACAAAAACAGGACGGTTATTGAAAATCGGTTTTATTTTGAACCGTTTCAACATTGAACCAATTGCATACTTCATTTCAATAAAAGCCATCTCCTTCCCTAGACAAACTCGCGGACCCGCCTGAAAGACTGGGAACTTATATGGGCTTACAGATTTCAAAACCGTGCGGTTTTCTTCTCCAACTTCATCAAACCAGCGATCAGGTTTGAAATCCAATCGGTCTTTACCCCATAATGCCTCCATTCTTCCCATTCCATATGGAGTATAGGTCACTCTATCTCCTTTCCCTACTGGAGTTCCATCCGGCAACACGTCGTTGACGGCGGCGTGCTTCGAATCCCATGCAACCGGCGGATAAAGCCGCATGGATTCGCATAAGCATGCTTTCAAGAAATTCATCTCCTTTAAAGCTTCATAATCTAGTTGTTTTTCACCATGGTTAAGAACTGATTCTACTTCGTTCACGATCATCTTCTCTGCGCTTTCATTTTGCGAAAGCAACCACAAAAGCCACGTCATTGCCGCAGAAGTCGTGTCTCTTCCCGCCATTATGAAGCTGATCACCATGTCTCTGACAACTTCTTCACGATGACCAGCTAGTAAAAATCTCGACAAGAGATCATCGCCTTCGCATTTTGGTTCTGGATAATTCTCAATAACTTTCTTCTTGCTATGAATGATTTCCAGAACTGAATCATGAACAAGTTTGATTGATTCTTTGAGTTTCTTCTCAGAATCCACACGGAAGAATCGTTTAAGTTTCCAAATCAGAAACATCGGCGCCATTCCTCGCATTGCACTTATCGCTGAAGCAATATCAAAAGCTTTAACAAGAGGCGGCACTGGTTTTGAAAGATCCAAGCAAAATGGATCAGTACCAAGAGAAACTTTACACACGATATCAAATGCAAATCTCTTCAATATATCTTGCATGTCCAGGACCCTTTCATTCTCCATTGCATCTTCGAGTAACGGTATCAATCGATTTTCCACTTCTTCTTGAAGCGTTTTAACAATGAAATCTCTCAATGTCCTCGTACTAAACTCATGACTAGCAAGCTTGCGTTGTGTGCTCCATGACTCACCATCAACGTTAAATATACCGCAGCCAAGAAGATCGCCAAGAATTTCAGTGAATGGCTTTCCTTTGGGGAAATTACTGAAATTATTCTTGAGCATGTACTCAACGTTGGCCGGGTTTGCAGTCACAATAGTGCGGCGACCACAAAGTCGTTTCACCACAATGGTCTGGTTTAGTGATTCTGATAAGAGATCTGTATACCAATTCAAAATTCTACGTCGATTTTGGTAAAATGAGATGAGACAGCCTATAATGGGATAAGAAGGAGGGCCATAAGTAGAGGAAGAAGCTTTGCGAAAAGAGTGAAAAAATTCGTAGACTGATGAAAATAACCAAGAGAAGATGAAAAGCCCTAGAGATAACAACAAAAAGGGAAAGATAAACATGGTTACTCAATTCCCTTGTGTTGTTAAATTGATTTAGAGAGAAAAGAGTAGGGTATGTGAAAAAAATATGCAAGCCATCCAAGGTATATATACACACCAATGAAAATGGAAGTAGTGTTGTGTTCGTGTGCGCAAAAGAGGAAAAAAGAGAGACCAACCGACCATAATCAATTTCGGAGAGAATTTCACTTGAGTCCTAAATCTCTGTAAAATTACATTGACATGTTTGACATTAACGTTGTGTTATTTGTCGTATTTAGATCAAAGTATTTTGATAAACTTCATTGTAGTCCTTTTACCATAATTTTATGATCTCCTTCTATTAAATACATTAAATTACCAAAAAAAAAAAAATACTTCCATTTTACAAAAATCTCACTCTACGAGCCCTTTCTTTGGTAATCCATCACTAAAATTAACGTTAACATTATATTAATTTAAATATTTAAAATTCAATAATATCAACCAATTATTATAAACAATAGAAGGTTTAAAATAGTGCTGTTTTAATTAACACAATTAAACAAATTGGTTTTATCACTTGAGAAATTACTTTATTACCTTTTTTATGCAATGAATTTAATAGAATTGGATCATGGACTAAAACGTAAAATAAATGAAATGCTAGGAATTTTGGTAATATATTGTCAAACTTGTTGCCTAAATCATAGTTTTACAAAAATTTAGAGACTAAAGTAAAATTCCCTTAGGGCTTGAGAGGAAGGGACGAGAAAATGTGTTGTCATTTGGGTTTGGAGGTGAAAAAAGCCTGTGGGTTTTGAATTTTGTCCTCCTTCTCTTCTCACTGACTATATTATATAGGATATTTAATTTCATTTCTAGGTTTTAGTTGATTTTAGTATAATTATTATTGTTGTCGTTATGGGATTTGAGCAAATTAATAAAAAAGCAAAAGTATAATTTCCATTGAGCTAATAAACTCTGACAAAAGATAAACTTTTGGCCAATTAATTTAGAAAGATTGTGTGCCGAGACTTGGGATAAGAGAGGTAAACATTTGTCACCTACGAGCATAATTTATGGTCACAAATTGAAGACAAATAACCAAAAATTAAAATTCATTAATATATATATATATATATATATATATTTTTCATGTTACCATATATACAACTATTCTGCATTTTTATAAATATATATTTTTACTTATAAAAACTTATAAATTAAAAATTACAATGATATACTTAAGAATTATAATGAAAGAGCTAATAATTGGAATGAAAATTTTGAAACAATTATATTTATTATTAAATTTTTAATAAATAATTAATTTATAAGAATTATTTTGAGGTGATTTGGTTAAAATTAGTATATATCTACCGAACTTGAAAGAATTATCGTTGAACTGTTTTGATAATTAACTAAAATGTTATTTTTTAAAAAATAAGATTTTCATTAACAATTAAAGAAAATATTGTTATAACTATAAAATAAAATAAAAAAATGGTATGAAAATGACTATATATATGCTGGAAATAATTGATTTTCCTGCACAAGTAGCGAATTCGATTCAAAGTAATGAATTTTATTCGATGCTTATTCCATAATGAATGAATGATGGATGGAGATATTTATTAATAAATAAATTTATATTATTTTGGTTGAAAATGAAACTGAAGTTTTCAATTTTGAATTTTTCGTTGGTTCGTTAGGGTTGGTAGCATTTAGTATGCTTTATCTTTTACAACACCAGAAACCTAATGCCACGTGGCCGTAAATGGAAATAGGATTCGAAGCATGGGATCACAGATTTTGCATTTTCAACGTGCTCTCTTTTTTACCTAATATAGTAGTAGAATGTAGGATAGACTTGGAATTTATGCTCGGATTCAACAGTGTCTAATCCCTTAACTACTTTAGTTGGACTTATTTCATGAATTTTAGGATTGTTGTTAAAATTATTGAAATTAAGTTTCACCCATCAATGTAAATTAATTTATTTTTATTATATTTTATTATAATATTTTAATAACATAATTCACTAAACGTGTGTAAACTGTGTTTAAAATTAATCACTCTTTTAAAAATAAAACTTTGATAAATAATTAATTGGTTGTGTTGATTTTTTCAATGATACAATCAAAACAAAATTTTTTGAAAGAATTGGCCGGGGCTACTTTCCAATTGATTAATAAGAATTTGTTGTTCTAGAACCAACAGTGCGAGTCTTGTCTCTTCATACAATCGCCGTAATTCGAAAGCATCACTTGAAATTTTTGTATATTTTTTTGGGTTTCGGCAGTTGGTACTGTTTGAATGGAATGGCCCGCAATCCATGATGGGCTCCTGGATAACGCAGTAGGTCCAGACGTCGACGTTTACTTAATTGCCATGTTCCTACTTGAAATGGAAACGGCGTTGAATAGTGGTGTTTGGCAACTGAGAATCAGAAAATGGATGTCGGCTGAGTTTGGGAACTTAACCGCTTTTAGGTTAGAGGAAGGATTAGACTCATACAATAAAATTTTACCATATATAGTTTTCAGTTATAAAAAGTAAAATAAAATACTGCATATATTATCTAAAAAATGATCTCAATAAACAAAAATTTAATATTCAGCTATTACTTTGAAATAAAATTTTTATTAAATTTTGGAAAAAAAAAAGAAAATAACTTGTATGAGTTAATAACGTACACCCATTTAAAATTAATAAGTCATAATTGATAATTGTGGTGATACGTAAAATTTAAATCCTATGTCTATTTAAATGATTTTATTAAAATTAAGAAAATAATTAATATCCAAACTTGGCTCAATAAACATTTAAATTTAATTTAATAATAGTTGAATCGAGATCGAGTTCAAATAGCTCGAGTGTTTTTTTAAATTGAATTCGAATATAATAATATATAAATTGTTAAACTTATAAACTCAATTAAATAGCTATTAAAATTGTAATTGAACCGAGTCGAGTTGAGTAAATTTTATATTTTATTAATAATAATTATAAAAAATAAATATTTGAGTTAAATAAGTAAAGATTGAGTACATTAAGTATTTCAATCAATCAAGTCAAATATAAAAAATATTAACTCTGATTAATTTGAACATAGTCGAATTTAAATAACTTACTGTATTATCCAACTCAACTTGATTATACTTCTAATTAAATTGAGAGCAAGAGAACAAGAGTTATATTTTATTATGGGTCACAGTTTCTAAGACTACTAGTTACGTCTACTACTTGCAAAACTCGTTTAAGTTTGTATGCTTCAGTTGTGTCCATCCAATGGTTCCATCAAGTCAATACTGTATATTGATAACCTTTCTGCTTCCCTACCTATCGTTGTCCTAATTCATCAAGCGATCATCCAACCAATCTTTTCGATTCTAAATTTCAACCTAACAATAATAATGCCGTCTTCAATTAAAAAACAAATGTCAGAAATCAGCCTAAATAAGAGAGTGCGGGGTAGTGATCACAACTTGTGTTGTGCGTGGTCTTTACGGATTAAGTCCGATCCGAAAACGAGATATTTTAGTTTCCATGCACCGTCCAATAATCATGCAAATATTGTTGTACGTACACTTATAGAAGCCAGATTGCATTTTTCATATGAATCCCAATGGAATTCATATCCATATCTTATATAAATGAATAATTCATCCTTTTTCTCACATTTTTCTTTGATTATTTGAAGAAAAATGGTGACGGATCAAAGTGGAGACAAAGTATCTACTTCCAGATGGATAATTATGATCATTTTGATAGGGTCTTAACTCTTAATCACCACACGTTCTTACACACATATTTTATGTTTAAAAAAATGTGATAAAGGAGGCGGATACAGATCAAACAACTAACTAGTGCTAAAAAGAATAGGATGAGGGACGAGGGATTGGATGGGTGCCTAGTGGGATGTGAAGAGTGTGGGCTAATTGCAACATTTCACAAAGTTGACTTAATAGGATTTACCATGACAAACATAAACAAAAAATGCTCATGGCCGCGCCTGTTTGGCCTATTTTGTCTTCATAAGCCTTCAGTGATCAGTGGTATAACTGGACTTGGCATCATGTTTGGAAGAAAATCTTGCCTGAATGAGACGTAGTTAGGACGGACAACTAATAATTGTTACAGTATCAAATTTAATTCCGTGTACATTATTAGTCATTGAATACACGCAACACTTCCGCCATATTTCTGCTTATTATTGCCTAGTGTCTCACTTTGGACAAATTTCAAGGATTTTTGTTGGTTAAAATTTAAAACGTGTAATTAAAATCGGGGTGGCTATATTTGTATACTGAGGTGCTGGAGTCAGTTCTGTTACAGAAGGATCTTTTACATTTGCAAATCGAGTTATAAATGAAAGTCTTGCCCAATGCAATAATTTGATAGGGTAAACGTCACATCAGTTAAAAACACTGTAATTTATTTTAACAATTTCCAATTTGGATTGAGATTTTTCCCCATCAGATGTGGGAGTCAGAAAAAACTTTTGTTACGGGTTTCGCTTTCAACTAGTCATATATATTAGCCTGAATGTAAAAGAATTTGAAGAATTTATATTAAAATAATCAATAACCTGGAAAAAAATAAATGAGCAAATAGTGTTGAAACATAAACTCTCCGGCCAAACTGCTGTGCTCAAAACTTCCTAGCTTATGCTTAACGCAGTTCTCTCTCTTGTTTTACGACCAAAGAATTGAGATGTAAACTTAAAATATTTGAACTACCCACGTAGTATTAAAATATGATTTTATTTTATTTTTTAAAATGAAACATACATAAGTAATATATAACACTTCCAAACATCACTTATAATCATTTGAAGTGCCCAAGAAGGATGAATGTATAATTGCATTTCTTTTCTTTTTATTTTTTAACATAACTTCATATTTTAGCGAAAATTTTAAAATTTTTAAACTTAAAACACCAATGTATTGTAATCAATTCCAAAAATTATAATTCATAAGTTAAAAAAAAAAATAAATTAAATCATTAATAGCCTCCAGTATCCTTGACATATGAATAATATTCATCCTCCCCAATTTGTTTATTTATTTATTTAATCACACCCCTCCACCCTCACCAATAAAAGTTAAAAATAAAAAAGAGAGAGAGAACATAAATGAGGTAGTACGTTAACACAAAATCATAGAAAATGTAAGTTTCTCATTATCTCATTGAAAATTACTAAAATATTGCAAAAGCTATTTGCAAATTACATTCGTTTTCTTCATCCCAGCTTACACAAAACACAGACATAATCAGCTCACTTTCCTCATCGCAGATTCCTAACAAGGAGAGAGCAAATTGGCTCCTCCATTTTCAACTATACTTAACCTTTTACACATTTTCCAAGCGTGAAATCAGCTCGTCCTGCACAGTGAACCATGCATACGCAAGGTAGATACTGAGAGAAATTAGATAGGCAATTTCAGTGTTAATACTGAATTCAGCAAGCCTATCAATATGCTTTATCAACCAACTGACAAATGAACTGTCTCCATTTATTTTAAATGCATATAAACCACAACTTATAAGCAATAATATCTTGGAGATTTAACTAAAACTGAATTCAAATAAATTCAAGTACATGCCTTTTTTCCCTTCGGTGAAAGACCTTTTTCCTTGAGAAGTGCCCGAAGCCTCTCCACTGTCAAACTGTGGAAGTCCCTTTCAGCTGTACTGTTTGCTCCCTCTGCATATTCAAAGACCATCAACAGCTTGAAAACTAAAAAGAATAGAGAAAGAGGTTGTAGGAGAGCTTTCTGAAAAGAAGATGCAAAAGTTGAAAAAACATAAACATGGAAATATAAGCAGATTGGATTGCAAAATAAATTTCATCAGCTTCGTTTATAATAGAGAGCAGTTTGTATACAAGCTCATCATATATACTAAGACAATTAAAATAATAGGAGCTGCCTATCTGTAACCACAAGTAGTAATCAATTATGAAGTTTTGCAGCAAGTGACAGCCATTTTCTGAAATAGCATAGCAAATGTTAACCGTGATCAGGTGGTATATTATGGTATATGCAAAACAAAACAGATGCAGTGTGATTTTTACTGGTCATCTTAAAGCATAGGCAAAAAGTTAGTAAGAAGTGATCAATCAGCCCAATGCAGACACTAAAAGTCTAAAAAATAGCAAACTGTTTCCGATAAAGTAATCATAGCATCACGCACTATGTGAATCTGTGCAACAACTAATATAGATTATTAACCATCTTAAAGCCATTTGAAGAGTCAAGCAAAAAATTGACCATATTCAATGGAAGAGGGTCTACACTATGTTCATAGTATAATCTTAAGTACAAAGTGGAAGCAAACGACCAACTGCACCAAGCAAAAACAAGCGAAGAAGAAATTATATCAGAAAAATAATTGTTTGCGTAAGATAGCACCTAATAGAATCCCACGCACTAACCATAGCAACAATATTCTAGTTTTTCAAAGATGACAATCTGTTTATATCAAAGCACACATAGAGCTATGGCAATACAAACTATTCGAAATTACCTTGTCGAGAACTAGTTTGACAACTTGCTCTCTTTGATGGATTTCTAGACTCCAAAACTCTTTCAGCAGCCCTGAAAATTTAAGATGGCTCATATAAGAAAACAATTCACACACACAAACCAGCTCCTCTTTATCACGGATGTTTACAAGAGAGAATTCACCAGAGAATATTATATGCTTTGTTACCCTCAAAATGGGAAAGTAAACAAAATATAAGGCAATTATTCAAAACAAACATGAGTAGACCCATGTCAAATACAAAACATTCAAGAAAAATGGAGTCAGCACCTCTTTTTATCAGCTGCTGTTGCACCTTTCGCATCCTTTGAACTAGGATTGCCCTTTTGTTTCTTAAGAGTGAGCGATCTAATCAGTATGTTCTGTTGGTTTGTTTTGATGAGTTGATCCGCTGATTATACATAGAAGAGTCAGATATTCCATTTTGAAAGTTAAATGACAAACGATAAATAAATGACACCACAGGACAAACTAACAGAATTCTATCATAGTAAATCAAAACTTTCCATAGATCTACCCAATGATGAATGATTATCTAATTTAATGGTGTAGAAAATATAAATATGACATCAAAAGTCATAATTCTTCCAAACAAAGGAAAAACAGCAGAAAATTGCAGCAGTTATAATACAGAACCAATGGTTTGCAAGCTTTCGTAAAATTGAAAATACATAAAAGGTTAAAACTAGGTGGATACCTGGGGGTGATGTGTCATGCTCACAAACATAAACTTGTATCCCACCCTGCACAAATATTGAAATGTGTAAACAAAAGTTCCATGTCACTGAAACTCTTTCTAAAACAGCAAAATACATTTTGCTAATTAACTAATCAAGCAAAAGCGATCCAAACTATGTAAGATTAAAACAATTACCATGTCAAGATAAATATTAACACAAGATCGAAAGAAACAAAATTCTAAACCCATTTCTAACCAAATTCTAATCAAACACATTCTTAGAAATGCAACAAACATGAAGAGCTACTCAAGCTTGAACTATCAACTACGAATACTTATAAACCAATCAATGTTTGCAAGTCAAGGACTTGGTAAAAATAGGTGTAGAAGTGCAAAACAGCAGTAAAATCTAAATTCAAACAACTAGACTAATTCCTCACAGCACCAGCATTCCGATCTACGAGGAAGTAGAACCATATAAAGTTTTACAACATTGAATACATCTCTACAATTATGACACACTGACGTATATGAATCCAACTGAATTTCCAATCTCAATGCAAAGAAACCATTAAAATTTCATACATGTTAGCTCTAAATATCAGTGGTTGATTTTGCCAAGATAAAAGTAATATATTAAGCTTCTAGAAAATACAAGGATTGCTAACTACATGAAAATCCTTAAAAGATTGAAAGCCTCCTGAATTGACCAAGTAACATAAATACATTTCTGAATCCCCAGAAAAATAACTAATAGAAAAAGCTGTAGCCATCTATCATTGCATGATAAATTCATTATCATAATACATTTCTGAAGCTCAGAAAAGTTACTAATAGACAAAAATGATAAATTTAAAGAAACACAATGCTACTATACTTTAATTTCTTTCCAGTTAAAAAAGTGGTTGTGTACTCAAATTTCCAATCAACACAATGTTGGTATACTTAAATTTCCAATTAACTTGCTTAAATGCGCAGTTTTTGGCAATGGTAGTCACTATTTCGCGATTAACTACATACAAGTCAACTGAATGGATGTAGAGCATCTGCTGGAGTTTGCATCAGCACATCAAATGTGCACACAAACACTGCGCATAATTGTAGCTTCCCATTGCACAAATACTCAGACAGAAGTAGAAATAAATATAAACCAAACAATCAAAACCCATTATGATCAAGTAACTAGTAATCTACAAGCATATGTACAGACCTATCTATCTACAAGTGTGACCTAAATCTACCTCCTCCGTTTGGTTCCCATAAATCGACTAATAAGAAAATACTTCTTTAGCTACTAAAATTTCAAATTCATATTCTTATTCTCAATTAATAGAATTCAACATGTAAATGGTAAAAAATTCCACGCCTATACTCAGCATTCGTTTTGTGTTCAGTTAACAGAGGTTCAAATTTATAAAATGCCGAACATAGCAAACTCTCAATTTATCTTCTTCCACGTTATCTCGGCAATCGAACAGAGCACATGATCAAATTAAAATAGCAAAACATACAATTTGACGACAATTAAGGTCAAGAAACGAAGAGATCACCGTATTTGAAGAGAAAGCGGTGGACGAGAAGAGACCGCGAGAGGGAAGATTGACGAGCAAAGTTGAAACGCCAGAATCAATTTGATTTGTATCCGATGGCTGGGAAGACGAGGGTTTCATGGGTTTGGCACCTCTATAACCCTGGCGAAAATACAGAGAGGAAGAGTCGGAAAGTAAAATTTAGTCACATGGATTTTGTTTTGGGGTTCGTGGATTCCTTTTAACACTCCCTAAATACGCGGCATCAGCCAGCAATGGATCCTGCAAGCTGCAATGACGTGGTTAATTTACTGATTATCTAATAATAATTAGCGTGAGTGGGATGGGTAATATATATATATATATATATATATATATATATATCGTTGGCACAAGAAGGATTGAGACATTCTAATTCAGTCATAAGATATCTTTCCAATTTCGAAGCAATATTTACAGTGAATACCTGATCAGACAATTATTTATCATGCTTAAATCTATTATCAACCCAACCTTAAAAAAAAAAAGTTTACTACTAACACCCAATTTAAAAATTAATCATTTCAAACTAGTATTGTCTTAATTAAATATTTTTAAAGAAGACTTATTTTTATATCAAATTGAAAATCATTAAAAATTAATATCAAGACTTAACTTTGGTTCAAGTTGAAAACATCAAAAACTAATCTTAAAATTTATTTTCATCTTAAATTAAAAATTACTAAAAGGTAATCTCTAAACATTTTTTTTTTTTTAAATTGAAAGTTATCTAAAGCTAACCTTAAGACCTATTGCACCCACTTGATGTAACCGAGTGGTTCTAATATGGAGGGACATTTGTGCTGGTCTTGGGTTCGAATCTCTTGGAGTATATCCAAATATAAGAGCCTGGTACAGTCAGAGTTTTATCCTGTACTTAATACCACTGCAGTGTAGTTCCTGTACATGATCTTAATTAATTCAGGACAGATGCTGTGTGATCTGCGGACACGTACCCCAAAGAGGTGAGTGCCTGGCTCGTGTATGGCCGGCCGCCGCAATGATGGCTGAGTATAGGAGTTTCTTCGTCATCCAAAAAAAAAAGAAAAAACACCTTAAGACCTATTATCTTGTGATTACATTAACACCTAAGACAAAAATAAAAAGTAAGAAAGTGAGTACTTAACTATTTCTTAAAAAGCACGTAACAATTTTAAATACGTGCCACAATAATTTCTAAAATCGCATGATTGTCTTTCTAGGAACAAACAACTACTCCATACATGTGCTTCATTAATTTACTTTCCAATAACATCTTATGATTGTATTTTGTGAGACAAATAATAGACAAGCAACAACTCTATACACGTGCCAAAAATACTATAAAAAGTGAGAATTTTTAGATAAAAAGGATTAAAAAATCCAAATTCAAATTCTTGCAAAAGCATCACTTTGCTATTTTATTTTCTCTGTATATAAAAATTTCATAACCTAATTTAAGTGTTGGAGGGTTTTCATTGAGGAGTTTAATCCCAATTGACTAGCAAAACTAAGAAGAAAATCCAATCAACCTAACTACAATTACAAATCAAAGGTGCATGGCTGAATTGTCAAATACGAATCATACTTGCTCGTGTACAAACTCTTAACAACTCCTTCTAAGCCAAGCCACTATAAGGATAGAGGATAAATCAAAAAAAAGTTTGGCCTAAAAATTAGAAGGACTTGAAGAAGATTGGACTTATAGCTTCAATCAAAGAAAAGCATCTATAACTAGCACATTTACCCCAAAGAAGGTTAGACCATAAAGGTTAGACTGTGGAAGAGCATATTTTGCATAAAGGAAGGCCAAACCACTGAGCTCTTGTCGTGAAGAATGCATCTAGCCCAAAGAAGGCTAAACTGAGATTAAGCCATAAAAGAGCTCATATGACTTGAACGAGATAGGCTTTAAAGTTAGACCAAAAGAACGCATACTTTATTGAAATAAGGCAAACCTTAAGGTGAGATTAAAAAAGAACCAATTCAGCTTTAAGAAAGGGAAAACTATTAGGTCAGGCATTGAGAACAATTTCCTTTTTGTGATTACAGGTCCATATCCAAAGACTATTAAAGTTCTATTGTATGATATCTAAAATTACTATTAATAATTTTGTACATTAATTATAAGATCTATTTTTCTTGTGAGCCCTGCTCCTTGAATGAATGGGCATTATAATAATTCTCTTATACAATCATACACCTATCATTGCATATAGATTTTTGCATTAAGGGGTGTATAATTTAAAAACTAATCTATGAATAAGGGTGTGGTGAAGAATTTTTAGTCAATAAGAAAGAATTAAATTTTTAATGTTAAAATCAACTCTAATTAAAAAGAAGTTCCATATCATTTTTGTAGATCTCGAAAAGAGCTTTTGAACAATATATTATGAGTTCCATGAGGACATTTGGATCAAAAGTTATGAGTATTAGAAGTAATAGTCCTCATGTGAAAAGAAAAAGTATCAATGTGTACAGTGAAAAACATCTATACTTGGCACTGTAGAGTTGAAATTATTGATACTTTTACTTAAAGTATCGATACTTAGAGCGTGATGCACGATTAACGTCTAAAAGTATCTATACATGGGAGAAAGTATCGATACTTAGAGATGTGGCGAGCTTAGAAGCATGGTTTGGAAGACATTTTGGTCATTTTAGAGCTTCTTAAATAAAGGCATAGGGTCATCATCTTCTCCATTTTCCCTTCACTTTCTTTTACAACCCATCTTTCCGTATTTTTCTAATCTAAAGCGTATCTTCCTCTAATCATTATCAATCTTTGCGATTCTTGCTTGAATTTGCCAGTGAATCAATACCAAAGCTTAAGAATATACTTAGATCGAAGTTTTACTCAGCAAATTATGAGAAAATAAGAGAAAAGAGCCACAGGTGAACAGGAGTCGAACAGAGAAATCAAGCAAAGAGGGGCTCAAAACATGTCTACAAGCTTGGGTAAGTGTATCCCTCAACTTGTTTTTTTCGATTTAATTTATCTATGAGCATGAATCAAGAAAAATGACAATTAGGTTACTGTTCTCAAAAACTTAATTTTTGGGAATAATCCAATTTATCGATTAGGTTGATAAATTAGGATATTAGAAAGTGTTTTAGTGTTGAGAAATAAAAAAAAAAAAGATGAACCATTGAAAGTGATATTACAAACAATCATGGTATTGGCTAGGGGGAGAGAGAGAGAGAGAGGTAGAGAGAGAAAGAAGAACATTTTGATGATTTGCTTATAAGTATATGCATTATGCATTTTATAACCTGAGGATAGTATGTAAAAGGTTATCGAACCTAGTGTGTATGTACTCAGGTGTAGCAGCTTTAGTTAGAGAATCTTCGATGCGAGGGGGACATCGAGAGAGTGGTTCTCTACCACAACAAAGTGAGTGGATAACACCTCGTTTTTTCTCTCTTTATTATAATGTTTGAAATGTTTATATATTTCGTGTGCATCAAAATGATAAAAATGTATGTATATATGTATGTGAAATATTAGGTGAGGAGGTGATAAATATAATTACGTGGTGATTGGGAGGATCTCTTATTTATGGTAGACTACAAAATAATTACTGCGATTAATATTTGTGAATGAAGTCAAAAGCCTACTATGATATGATATTTTAAATGGACGTATTCTGTTGTGGCATGTTGATTGGTATTTATTGATTGTATGTGGCAAGAGGCCAGTATTAAATGACATGATTTTACATGTTTGGCCATGCGTGCCGGTTTTTATATTTTGACCTTATGTGCCACAGTTATATATTTAGCCTTATTAACATTGTCTAAAATTTGAACATAAAAATAGAGTTGTCATTTATCTAAATAATGATGGGGTAAATCATCTATAAAAAATTATTAAATTTTAAGTTCAAAGAATTGATTAAGTGTAGAGAAAGTATTAGGTACCCTACAACTTCTGTATATAATAATTTTGAATTTTATTTTTTTAATTTTATCCTTATTTATAACTTTTACTAAAAGAAGAGAGAATATTAAAAATATTCTGTCGTTTTAATTTTTTTTTGAAAAATATTTAACTAAAAAAAGAAAAAATATTAAAAATATTTCGCCGCCTTAATTTTTTTATTAGTTAAAAATGTTTAATTAAGAGAAAAGGATAATATTAAAAATATTCTGCGATCTTAGTTAATTTTTCTTATTATTATTTTTTTTAGTTTTATTTTATTTTTATTCTTTTTATCATTTTTATTAAGAGGATAGAGATATTAAAAATATTTTGCCGTCTTAGTTTTTCAAAAAATATTAAACTAAAAGAAGAGAGAATATTAAAAATATTTCACTGTCTTAACTTTTTTATTAATAAAAATTTTTAACCAATAGAATGAAGAGTATAAAAAATATTATGCCATTTTGGTTAATTTTTTTCTTTGTTTCGACAAATATAAAAAAAATATGTATAAATAAAATAATTAATCAAATATAAAAAATAAATGATATAAATAATTTGTATAAATTAAAATAAATGAGAATATAAACACCTCACTAAAGGATATAAAGTAAAATACAAGAAAGTAAATAAAATAGAGAACATAATATCCCCACTTAAATACGTAAAAATAAATTGCATGAAAGTAAATAACTTAGAGAACATAATATCCCCACTTAAGTGCAAAATTATATAAATTATAAGAAAGTAAATAATATAGGGAATACAATATTTTCACTTAAATGTATGAAAGCAAATTGTAAGAAAGTAAATAATATAAAGAATACAATATTTTCACTTAAGTAAATAATAAATAAATATCAATATATGTGATAAAGTATAAAATAAAAAAAATAGGAGGTATAACCTTTCATAATATAATAAGATTAAATGAAAATTAGAAGATTTTATTAATAAAAAAGAATTACATAGCCTAAGAAAAGAAAATTCTAACATTTTTTTCTACTTTTCTTCTTTTTCTTTCTTTCTTTTCTTTCTTACTTTCTTTCTCTCAAAGTATTTTCCTATACTTTCTCTCTTATTAACACAATTTCTTTTTTATTTCTAACTTTTAACATTATTCTAAAGAGCAAAATAGCTTGGTATTTATAGGCAAATCTTGGAGACGAAATGTAAAAAATGGCTATCAAATGCATGATTATTAAATAAATTTATTGATAAATTTGGATAGAATCTTTGACAAATGCATTTAATAATTTTAGTTGCCATAAAAATCATCATAGATAAGCTCAAAGATCAATAATTTAGCCTTCATAATAAATATTAAAGTTATAGATAAATTTTTTAGCTTTGACATGCCACTTGGATCAGGTCAATCCGATATTTCTATCAAAAATTATGGGCAAAATATTGAAGAAAGGTCGGGCTAGGCTATAACAGCAAATGACCTTATGATGGGCTTCAAAATATAGCAAAGAGTTAGAACTGAAGCTTAGTCCAAAAATAAATATTTTGTTCCATTGAGCTATCTTTCCAAATCTATTTGAATCAAATGATTTTGAATTTTATATCAAAAGTTATGGGTATAACACTAAAATAAGGTCGGGCTAGGCCAGAATAGTAATGGGCTTATAATGGGCTTCAGAAATGATCTTCAAAGTGTGCAACAGAATTAGAATTGAAGCTTGGACCAAAAATAAAAGTTTTAGTTGATTGAAGTAGCTTTTCAAAGACACTAAGATCAAATAATTCTGAAATGTATATCAAAAGTTATGGATGAAATATGAAAGTTAGGTCAAGCTTGACCGGAATAACAATGTGCTTG
>JAWDEX010000016.1:6188105-6206314 GCA_035221805.1 Trichilia hirta
AAAAAGCTACTTTTATAAAAAAAAAAAATTATAAAATCCAACAAAAAAAGGATTAACTTTTTATTGATATTATAAAATTTTAAACTAAAATGCAAATACTCAAAATATTTGAGCTAATTTATAAATACCTCTAATATTTGATCCTAATTGATAATACTAAAAATTTTAGACATTATCATAAATACCCAAAAAAAATAAAATTAAAAAAAAAAATTGAAATATAGGATTTTTTGAGAAAAGATTCCTTTACAAATGTGGATTATATTTTGGTAAAAAGATCAAAATACTAACCCTTAACCTCTTTATATAAATCTAAGTAACAATACCGACTCCCACAATCTAAGTCCGTCCGATCGAAAAATCAAACGAACCAACAATAGTTTATTTTCCATGCACCGTCCAATAACCATGCAAATGTTGTTGTAACTTGTACGTACACTTCTAGATGCCAGATTTCATTTTTCATATCAATTATATCCACACTCTCATGATTTCATGCATACGATTTCGGCCACAGAATCTATAATCTGTAATCTAATATATGCTAGAGGCAGCATAACATAACATCGTCTCGTTCTCGTCTTCCATGTTTTTCACGTGTGCGTGTATTGCAATGATGTTGCTGCTTAGATTGAGAATGACTAATAATTCATCCTCTACCGTATTGTATGGATGCCATTTACTCACATTTTCTTATGATTATTTGAAAAACAAAAGTGATGGATCAAAGTGTAGGTTAAGTAGCAACTGCTAGTGCTTGGACGTGGATGGATGGATGGATGGTTAATTGTGATCCTTTGACACAATACTATAACATATTTTATGTTTAAAAAAATGTGATAAAGGAGGAGAAGACAGATTCCAAAGGATCGTACAACTAAGGTTAGAGGAATAGGACGAGGGATTGGACGCGTGCCTACTGCCTCGTGAGAGTGGATAGTGGATGGTGGGTACTGGGGGATCCAATTGCAACATTTCACAAAGTTGAGTTAATAGGATTACATATTCTTGAGAAACAAAAAAGCCCATGGCTGATGGGCGACTACCTGTTTTGCCAATCCGAAGACCTTTTTGTCCCCATGAGCCTTCGGCTGTCAGTAGTATAGTTGGAGTCGGCGTCATATTTTGGCATATTCTTGCCTATTGTGTAATTTTGGGATAAATTTTAAAGATATGGGAAGGTTAAAATTGAAACGTGCAATTAAAAATTCATACCCTGACGTGCTGTAGCTTGATTCCTTTGCATTCGCAGATCGACTTTTCAATGAACGTCTCGCCAAATGCAATAATTTCATAGGAAAACATCACATTCGTTAAAAACACTGTTATTTATTGAAACAATTTCCAACTTGGAGTATGATTTTTCCCCCAATAGATATGGGGTTTAAAAACACTCTTCGTTAGTGGATTGGCTTTCAAGTTGTAATTGCTGTAACGTATTAGAATAAATGTAAAATTTTGAAGAAATTTTTACTAAATTATCAATTACCCAGAAAAAAATAAATGAGCAAATCTTGTTGAAACATAAACTATCCAGGCAACCTTCAGTGCATAAAACTTCATGCTTGGTACTGCTATAATGCTTGACACAGCTCTCTCTCTCTGGTTTTACAAACAAGAATTTGAGACATAAACTCCAACCATTGGAAATACCCAAGTAGCATTAAAGTATGCTTTTAGTATATTTTTTAACCTTAAACATATATAAGGAATATAAAAAATTTCCAAACATCACTTAAATCATTTGAAGAGTACGCAGGAAGCATGAATGTGTTGTTAACATTCTTTATTCTATTTTTTTTCAAATAAATTCATATTTTAGCGAAAATTTTGAAATTTCTGAACTTAAAACATCAATTTATTGTAATCAATTCCCCAATTATATAACTCACAAGTTAAAAAATAAATAAATAAATAAATCATTATGAGCTTTCAGTATCCTTGACATATGAATACTAGCCATCCTCCCCCAATAATTTATTGGGTGATTTTCGGTTTGAAAAAACTACTTGGAAAGAGTCTTTGATCTAATTAACAAACCAACCCCTGACGTTTTGTCATCCGTTAGAAAAAAGTAGCCTCTCAATGAGATTACCAAAATACCCCAATGTTGCTAAAGTTATGAAGTAGTAACTGCAAAATAAGATATAACTTGCTTGAGCATCCATAAAATGGCTAATTTTAAGGCGGCTTGTCAGCATACAATCTACAAAGGAAATTACAATAGGGCTTCCGAATATTGCAAACTAAACACAACTAACAGGTATTGTCAAAATCTACCCTAAAATTTGTAGAAATCAGATATTAAAATAATTTGTAAAACTTTATGCAAATCTCCCCTGCTACAGTGTCTTCATCCATTTCACTGTTTGCCGACTAACAAAATAATTTAATTTAATTTACTTATATTGTTATTATTTTTTTAATCTAATAATTTATTTTAACAAAAAATATTATAATATTCAAAATAATCTTATTTTACTTTTTATTAAAATTATTAACTCATGAAAAGAATAATATAAATATAAATTAAAAATTAAAAATATACCGAGAACACTCTGAATTTTTTATTTTTGATATTAGATAGAGACAATTTTTGGTGACATATATAAATTTCTTTTTTTGAAATAAATAAAAACAATCATAATAATCAAAAATATTCTAACTACCAACAAAGATGACCTAAAAAATAGAATTTTGTCATTTATAAAAAATAAAAAATATTTTATTTTATATATAGAATAGATTTTTTAAAATAAATATTTTTAGCTTTCTAATTTATTTTAATTTTTTTTATTATTCTCTTTGCAAGCTAATAATTTTAATAAAAATAAAATAAGATTATTCAAATATTGTAATATTTTTTATTAAAATAATATATTAGTTAGAATTATTCACTCACAAACAAAACAATAATAATATGGTTAAAAGTAAATTAAGAACCGAGAATATATATATAATTTTATTTTTTAATTTACAGTAGTAAGGGAGGTATGTAAGAATTTTCATAAAACTTTTCCCTATATGTAATTTTCATAAACTTTAGAAGAGGTTTCTATCAAAATTAAAGATGAGGTGTACTTGAATATTTTAAAATTATCAAAATAAATTTATGTCCTCTTGAGCAAAATAAACAAAATGATCATATCACATATTTCTTGCAGCAGTATATGATAGGTAAATTTTGAAAATACGGCTTTAAAACATAATTCATCCAATAATTATTTATACAAAAATACTATCAACATTCCTTTAATATATTATTTGAATAACTATAAAACTAAGATTTTGAGTAATATGCATTCTATTATAAATAATTAAGTCTATATAGTATGGTAATATGTAATAAAAAAGTGAAAAATTAAAAATTAAAAAAAAAAAAAAATAAGTTTATTGTTAGTTAATTAAAAAGAGATATGATAATAGTATTAAAAAATCTTGAACAAGAAAGTAAGTTTGGAATTGGATTTGTGTACAGATGGCAAATCTGTTTGTTAACATAAGGGGTGTTTGTTAATTAAAGCAGATACTCTTTCCAAGTGTTTTTTTATCTTTCAAACCTCAGGAATTATTTATCACACCCGTCCACCGCCATCCATCCATAAAAATTTTAAAAAGAAAACAAAAATGAGAACATAAATAAGGTGCTACTTTTAACACAAAATCATAGAAAATGTAGGTTTCAAAAACAAGTTTGTCGTTATCTCACTACAAATAACTACGATTTTCCAAAAAACTATTTGCAGTTACATTTGATTACTTTAACCTAGCTTTCCCAAAAAAACACAGACAATCAGCTAACCTTCCTCATCCCAGATTCGTAATTGGCTTCTCCACGTTTCAAATATACTTAAACCTTTTACACTCCTTTCAAGCGTGCAACCAGTTCGTCCTGCGCAGAGAACCATGCATAAGCAACGCAGATACAGAGAGAAATTAGATACATAATTTCAGTTTTAATGCTGAATTTAGCGAGCCGGTCAATATGATGTGTCAACCCACTGACAAACTGTTTCTATTATCTTAAAGGCATATAAACCACAATTTACAAACAATAATATCTTGCTAAAATTGAATTCAAATAAATTCAAGCACATGCCTTTTTCCCCTTAGGTGAAAGACCTTTCTCCTTGAGAAGTGCACGAAGCCTCTCCACAGTCAAACTGTGGAAGTCCCTCTCAGCTGCACGGCTGTTTGCTCCCTCTGCATATTCAAAGACCATAAAACTAAAATGAAAAGAAAAAAAGGTCGTAGGATGGTTTTCTGAGAAGGAGATGCAAAAGTTGAATACACATAAACATGGAAAGATAAAGCAGATTGGATTGCAAAATAAATTTCAACAGCCTAGTTCATAATAGGGAGCAGTTTATATACAAGCTCATCATTTTTATTGAGGCAATTAACAAAATACAAGCTGCCAATCTGCAACCACAAGTAGCAATCAATTATGAAGTTTTGCAGCTAATGACAGCCATTTTCTGAAATAACATAGCAAACATTAACCATGATCAATTGGTATATTATGGTATATGCAAAGCAAAAATGAAGCAGTATGACTTTTACTTGTCTTAAAGCATAGGCAGAAAATAGTAAGAAGAGATCAATCAGCCCAATGCAGACACTAAAAGTCTAAAACATAGCAAACTGTTTTCAATCAAGTAATCATAGCACCATACTCTATGTGAATCTGTGCAACAACTAATATATATTATTAAACATCTCAAAGCCGTTTGAAGAATGAAGCACAAAATTGAGCATATTCAATGGAAAAGCATCTGCTATAATCTTAAGTACAAAGGTCAAAGCAAATGACCAGTTGCATCGAGCAAAAACTGGTGAAGGAGAAAATTACGCTAGAAAAATTATTATATGAGTCAGATAGCACCTAATAGAAGCCCACGCACTTACCATAGCATCAATTCAAAGATGACAATCTATTTATCTCAAAGCACACAAAGAGCTAGGCAATACAAACTATTCGAAGTTACCTTGTCGAGAATTAGTTTGACAACTTGCTCTCTTAGACGGAGTCCTGGACTCCAAAACTCTTTCAGCAGCCCTGAACATTTAATATGGCTCATATAAGAAAACAATTACCGCAGGCAAAACAGCTCCTCTTTAACACAGATGTTTACAAGAGAATTCGCCAGAGAATATTACATGCTTTGCTAATCTCAGAATGGGAAAGCAAACAAAATATAAGAACATTATTCAATATAAGCAAGAGGAAACCCATGTCAAATATAAGATCATTATTCAACATAAGCAAGAGGAAACCCATGTCAAATGTAAAACATTCAAGAAAAATAGAGTCAGCACCTCTTTTTATCAGCTGCAGTCGCACCTTTCACATCCTTTGAACTAGGATCGCTCTTCTGTTTCTTAAGAGTGAGTGATCTAATCAGTATGTTCTGTTGGTTTGTTTTGATGAGTTGATCCTCTGAAATACAAGAGTCAGATATTCCATTTTGGAAGTAATATATGAGGTTAGAGTAAAGATCTATCCATAAACTTCACCTCAGCGTATCCTTTATCACATTCAGAAGTTAAATGACTAAAACAATAAATAACTGACACCAAAGTACAAACTAAGAGCATTCTATCATAGTAAATCACTACTTTCCATAGATCTACCTAATGGCGAATGATTATCTAATTCAATGATATTGAAATTATAAATATGACATCAGAAGTTATGGTTCTTCCAAACAAAGGAAAAAACAGTAGAAATTTCCAGCACTTATAATACAGAACCAATGGTTTGCAATCTTTCATAAAGTTGAAAATATATAAAAAGTTAAAACTAGGTGGATACCTGGGGGTGATGTGTCATGCTCACAAATATAAACTCGTATCCTGCCCTGCACAAATATTTAAATATGTAAACAAAATTTCCATGTCACTGAAACTCTTCATAAAACAGGAATATAAATTTTGCTAACTAACTAAACAAATTCAAACTACATAAGATTAAAGCAATCACTATGTCAAGTAAAATATTAGTACGAGAACAAAAGAAGCAAAATCCTAAACACATTTCTAATGGAATTTTAATCAAACACATTCTTAGAAATGCAAAAAGTGTAAATAGACAATCAAGCTCGAACCGTCAACAAGGAACATTTATAGTAAGCACGCAATGTTTGACAGTCAAGGACTTGAAAAAATAGGTGTAGAAGTGCAAAACAGCTCCAAAATCTAAATTCAAACAACTAGATTAATTCCTCACAGCACCAACATTCTGATCTACCAGGAAGTAGAGCCGTATAAAGTTTTACAGCATTGGATACATCTCTACAATTATGACACACTGACACAAATAAATCCAACTTGAAGATGAATTTCCAAACTCCATGCAAAGAAACCATTGAATTTTCCTCCACATTGGATCTAAAAATCAGTTGTTGATTTTGCCAAGACCATAGTAATATATTGTCTACTAGAAAATACAAGGATTGCCAACTACATGAAATCCTTAAAAGATTGAAAGTCTCCTTAATCGACCAAGTAACATAATTTCTGAATCCCCAGAAAAATGACTAATAGAAAAAGTGTACTCATCTATCATTGCAAGATAAATTCATTAGCATAATACATTTCTGAGCCTCAGAAAAGTCACTAATAAGAAAAAATGACAAATTTAAAGAAACATAATGCTAGTATACCCAAATTTCCAATTAACTTTTCTAAATGCACAGTTTTTGGCAATGGAAGCCACTAGTTCGCAATAAACTATCTACAAGTTAAATGAATGGATGTAGAGCAACTGTTGGAGTTCGCATCACCACATAAAACGCGCACACAAACACTGCGCATAATTGCAACTTCACATTACACAGATACCCAGACAAGTAGAAATAAAATATAAATCCGAAATATTAAAACCCATTTTGATTTTCTATCATATAACATAATTCTAGTAGTAAAACATCAAGTACCTAGTAATCTACAAGCATATGTACATACCTATGCATCTACAAGTGCGATCTAAATCTAACTCCTCTCTTTGGTTCCCATAAATGGACTAATAAGAAAACACATTTTTAGCCACTAAATTTTCAACTACGTATTCTTATTCTCAATTAATCGAATTCAGCATGTAAAGGGGAAAAAATTCCTTCAGCATTCGTTTTGGGTTCAGTTAAAAGGAGATTCAACTTCCGCAATTTACTAATTGATAAATAGCCAAACATAAAAGAATTTCAATATACTTTCTTCTCCCACATTTTCTCAGCAATCAACCAGAGTACATAATCGAATTAAAATGACAAAACATACAATTTAACGCATTTGAAAGTGAAGAAACGAAGAGATCACCGGATTTGAAGAGAAAGCAGCGGATGAGAAGAGACCGCGAGAGGGAAGATTGACGAGGAAAGTGGAAACGCCAGAATCCGTTTGATTTGAATCCGACGGCTGAGAAGACGAGGCCTCCATGTTTGGCGCCTGAGTAACCCTGGCGAAAATACTGAGAGGGAGAGTCAGAAAAGTGAAAATTAGTCAAAAGGATTTTCCGATTCCACCCCACTACCTTTTTTTCGTGTTGGCGGATGGATTCGTTTTTACACGCCTCTCTATATACGCGGCTCCCATTAAGTAGTAATATTGTGGTTAATTTACCGATTAGCCAATAGTAATTAGCGTGAATGAGATGGATTTTCATATCTTCTTTTTTTTCTTCTAAACTATATATATATGGAAATGGATCCACAACAAATCATTTAAATTTATAAATTCTAGTGAGTTAAGCCATACATGAATTAAACTCTCTATAATGTTCATAATTAATTTTTCTTTTCTAATTAAATATTGTATAATACTTGTATTGTATTTTCATATGAGCAATGTACTTCATTCTAATAAAAGCATCACGTGGAACTGATATATGTTTGATTTGATGGAGTAGTAACGTTAGTAAGAACTAAATTTTAAATAACAATTTAAATTTTCTAAATATCATTTCTAGTATTCATGAAATTTGTTCATAAGGCTAAAATTATTATCATTTAAAGAGATTTTTTTTTTTTTTTGAGAAACTTCCGACTTGAAATCTTGTCTAAAAAAATTAAGGCTGTTAATTTGTTTAAACAATTTTATAACTTTGATTTTTGCCTAAAGAGCTTAGAGCTTGATTAAGAAATTTTGGGTTTTAATCGGGATTTTAAGACTCAAAACTTTATAAAAAGATCCAAAATTTATTCTTTTGTTTTAATTTTTTATTATCCAATATTTATATTGAAAGTTAGAATTAATAGAGCATAAGAAAAATTAAATGACTTAATTTTTCTATGTTTAACCATAAAATATTATTGGGATGAATTTTTATTTACGAATAATATTATTACCTTGTATTGTTATTGGTGATTGACTTATTATTTTTTTGGATAAAATTAACTATTGAAAAATAAAATTAAAGGGTAAATGATTATATCTTACGATTTTTTTAAATGTTATTTATCTTTTTATCAAAAAATTTATGACAAATATCTCTATAATTTTTTAAAATATAACTTATCTTGTTAAAATATTTGTGATAATGACAATAAATACAATTTTTTATTATGTAGACTTCTAAATTAAAATAATTAGTTTTCTTTATAAATATTTTAAATTATGAATTTGAGTATAATAAGATTAGACATTTTGAATTGTATTTGAGATAGTCTTAATAATATAATAGCAAAAGAGCAAATATAAAACTAGTCTTATACTTTAATGTAGAGAATTCAATTTAATAGCAATGACATAGAATAGAATATTGACAAAAGGTAGTGTTTTAAGAGAGTCTAAAAGTATACAACATTTTATGTATTGGAGGGGTTGTGCTGATAATTTATCTATTACATTACCTTAGTTGTATAATTGAAAGAAAATAGAAATAAGATTAAAAAATATAAATTCAAGTGGAGAGGTTATTTATTTATTTATTTATTTTGTAACTTGTTGATAGATAATGAACAAATTGATTCGATTTTAATGGTTTGATTTCCATTTTAAAATTTAAAAACTCAATTATCTTTAGTGAGATTTTTGTTTTAGAGTTCAAAATAAAACTGAATTAATCAATCAAATCTAAAAAATAATTTTTTTTTTTGGTTATTATCACTTTTTTCCCATTTAATTTTAAATAATTTAAAATGAATAATAAAAGTTAAAAAAAAAATACATATCCCAAAAATTATATTATACCTTATATATATAATAATAGATTTAAAATTACTATTTATTTGTTCTCTGTCATTAAAATATCTATTTAAGCAATAAAAAGATAGGTAAATATTTAAAAGTTAAAATTAAACATTTTCACACAACTATCTTGATAGTAATAATTCAAAAAATAATTTTTAACACTTTTTAATTAGCAATAATAACGTAATAATAAAATAAATTATTTAAAAGGTTAGAATTATTTTTAAAAAATATAATATATTTTAAATTAAAAATTTGCAAAACTTAAGAGAGCTAAACTATTAAGATAAAATGGTAAAATCAGCAAACTGGATTGAATCAAACCAATTATGATCGATTCAGTTTCAATACATAGCCTACTGGATTTTGGTTTTAAATTTTAAAAATCTCAATAATACGTCGATTTTTAATTTAAAAGTAACCGAACCGAACCGAACCGGATTTAGATTTGTCCAATCCTGATATTTGATTTGATGGAGATCTACTTGTACCTATCAAAGTGCACAAGACTAATACGAAGAGAAAGAGAATGAGAGTAAAAATATCCTTAAAATTATTTAAAATATTATATTTTTTAAAATATGTAAAATAATTTTTAAAATACAAATATAATTAAAATATTTTAGTATTTTTATTTTAATAAAAAAAGAATGTGATTCAAATGCCAAAAAATATGATAAATGGGTCATTATTTAGGTCAATTTATCATAAAATTTGCTAATTTGAGTCTTCAATTTCTCTATTTTTTTAAAGGAACCTCCAATTGCAATGCTCGGTTTTTTATTTCAAAATGGTAAGAGTTATCCATCTTGTAAAATATTCTATTTTGTGTGAATGAAAAATATATGAAAAATTTAAAGATAATTTTTTTTTTTTTATATTGATGAATACATATTTAAGTTTTAAAATTCAAATATTTGGAATTATTTGAATCTAAAAATTTGTAAACTTGTTTTAGAAGTTTTCACAACCAAAAATTTTTATTCTAAAATTAGATATAATATAACACAAATATAGAAGGGGTATATTATCATAATATTTTTTTAAATTTATTTACCATTATCGATATTACTCTGTCGAATGTTTTATGTATTGTTTAAAAATACATGTAACACTATCAAATATAGGAATTACGTGATGCATTATTGGATAATATTGTCCAAATAAGTATTTTATAGCTTCTTTCAATATTAATAAAAACTGTGAAATAATTTTTGCAGCTTAAAAATATTCCTCGATTAATTTATTATTTTCTATAATTTAAAATTTTATTATTAAAATTTGAGAAAGTAAAATATTTTTAACTATTTTACAAGTACAATTTCACCTCATTTATATGTCTAGGATTAATTTTTAGACCTCAATCTGTATTCGTGGCACAATTTCGTAAATGCTTAGACTATGATTAGAACTGATTTTAAGTAAAACACAACACTCTTATTTATATTAATTGTTAACTTCATTATTTAATAACCATTTTGTACTCATAACCTTTTAAATTCGACGTATTATTAAATAAAATAGAAAAAATTCTATTTATAATCCTAAATTTTCATGTAGCACTTTTAATAATTTTCGTAGTAACTTTTGCATTATATGAAAATTTAAAAAATTTAAATATTATAATTTTTTAATATAATTGTCACTATTCGATAATGAAATAGCAAATAACCCAAATAAAATATAAATTATTAACATCCCTTTATTTGTCAAATATCAATGACAATGTACAATTATTTGATTTGTGAATAGTAATAAAATTTATCTCATCTCATCAAATTTTTTAAGTATATCCTAGTTATTTTCTAAAAAAATACTTAATTAAAATTTATATTATTGTTCTAGGTATTTTTTTTTTTTAAAATCGGATTGATGTTATTGTATTATTTCAACGAAATATAGGAATTTATTATATAAATAGTTAATAATTTATGATTAATTATTGACAGACTGTATCTCTTAATATAATATAATCAAAGCGAAAATTATTACTTAGTACCCTATCGAATGTTCTGATTTACGTATGCTTTTATAAATTTTTTAAATATTCTAAATATTTTTTTTTATTTACATGTCTTTTAAGAGTGTCTAACTCATTCTTTTTTTTTTAATTATAAATTACACCCAAAAGTTTATATATTACTTTATCGAACTTAATATTTTTTTTTTCTTAAATGTCGCTATATTTTAGATTTAAGTTGTCTCTTTTGGCTACTACTAGTTATTGTATTTTTGTTAAATTTATTGTACTATAAGAGTATTTTTTTAGAATAATTTTACATTATTCGAATAGGGATATTAATTCATTTATTTTATAAGAAAATTCGTGTAACTTTTGTGAGAGATATGTCATTTTAGTTTAATTATTTAACAATTAATTTTAATTAAATTTACATATTATATATATTAACTTCTTATTGTAAAAATTAAATTCAATTTTAACTTTTTAATGTAAAAATCAAATTCAGTTCTGACTTTTTAATGCAAAATATCAAATTCAATAATAAAAAATATAATATAAAATTTTTTAATTAAATTAATATAAAATAAATAACAATTAAAATAATTGACAGTGATAATTAATTAATAACTAACAAAATTTATTTAAAATTAATAACTAATAACAATAATAAACAAGTAAACAACTAATAATATAACTAACAAAATTTAACAAAATCTAATATTTTTAAAATTTAACTAAAACTTTAAATCTAATAACTAAATCAAATAATAACTAAAATTTTAAATCTAATAACTAAATGAATGATATCTAAAAGTTTAAATCTAATAGCTAAATAAATAATAACTAAAATTCTCAAATTAATAACAAAATTCGAATACTAATTCTAATTTTTTAAAATTTAGAAATACTTATTCAAATTTTATAATTAATTAAATGCTAACTCTAATTTTACAATTTAATCAACCACTAGCTCTAATTTTATTATTAATTAAATGCTAACTCTATTTTTAAATTGATAATAAAATTAAAGAAGTAACCTCTATTTTTAAAATTTGATAATTCACAACTAAAATTTTACAATTAATTAAATACTAATTCTAATTTTAAAATAATAAAAAATCAAATTACTAATTTCTAATTTTTTGAATGTAGCAATTAATAATTAAAATTTTACAATTAATTAGATATTAACTCTAATTTTTAAACTAAAGAATTTAAAAAATAAATTAAATTAATTAATATAGACTAATATAATTACTAACATCAAATTTTCAATAATTAAATATTTTCAAGTGATTGCAATTTATTTTCACTAATTGAAGATTTATAATTAACTATTAATTTATTAAAAAGATTGTGATGATTGAGAATGGGAATTTCAAAGAGCCAAAGAAATTGAGAAATGAGATTAAAATTAAAAATGAATTTTATTAAGAAATGATATTATTTATAAAAAACAAGGAGGGAAAAATTTTACCGTTTGTAAAAGTTGCAATGTTCGAAAGCAATTGACGAGAAGCTGTTGCTTGCTCTAGTAGCAACATTTTTTATTTTTTATTTTTTAAGATATGAACTATCGGATTGAATCGAACTGGACTTTTGGTTTAATTAGGTAATTTATGTCTTTAACAGATTTGAATAATTGCAGGCCCATTACGAGCCAGGCCCTCAGCTTCGAATTTTTAGAACTCGCATGACTTGATTATTGAGGTTTGAAATGAGTTCAGATTGAGGAAACAATAATCTAAACTGATTTGAGTTTGGATTTCGATAGTCCGAATTGATCCAATTTAATGTCCAACCAAGCACTTTAGATACCTCTAACAGCCACCAACTAAATTAAAGAAAAAAGAAGAAGAAGCAAAACCAGTGATATGAGAATGGAGGCGTGAATCTAGCCAACTCGACCTTTAGATACCTCTGATAACCACTAATTAGAGAGGACAATTAAGATAAAATGGTCGTAATTTAACTCAACCTGATTACAAAGTAATTATTATTTATGTTAAAAAATATAAATATAAATATGACATAATTATTATATAATTATTTATTTAAATATAATTATTTATTTAGATATAATTATTTATTTAAATATAATTACGAGATGATTACTCATCTAAGTATATTTAAATTATAATAAAAAAATTAAAAAAATAAATTATACAGTTAATTAAATTATAAATAAAAATAATTATTAAAATAAAATTTATTCTATTTTATTCTATTATTTTTAAATTTATTAAAATATTAATATTTATTTAAATGTAATTATTTATTTATATTTAATTATTTGATTAAATATTCATTTAAGTTTATTTGATTAGACATGATAAATTATTTAAACAGGATTAGTTAAATACATTAAATTATTTAATTAGATATATTTATTTATTTAATTAATTGTATTTTAAATAAATAAATAAATTTAAAAAATTAAATATAAATTAAATATAATTATTATTTATTTGATAAGAATATAATTTATTTATTATTTGCATTAAATTTTTTAAATTTAAATTTATTTAATCAATTTATTTTCGTATCGAATAATTATACGGTGATCTAAATTGTGACCTTACTATCTGACCTTACTATCAACCAAGTCAAACCAAAAAACAAAACAAGGGGCAGGAGATCGGGCAGCCTAAACGTCATGAATTACGATTCTGCATCCCCACGCTTGTCGTGTAACGAAAGTGCGCTAAGCGCGGTACAGCGCATGTAACACTTGGACGAACTGGTGTGCATTAAATATCGGACAAGAAAGAATGTTTATTATTTGTTGATCAATTAATCAAGAAAAAATAAACAAATAGAAGAGAGCCGCATAAGCATGGCGAAAGCGAATACTACGTCAATCATTTAGCCATTTCCTTTTTACCACGCAGCTCCATCACTAGTCATGCAATACCCCCGTCACGATGTACACGTGGCACAATCCCAAAGATAAAACTGTAAGCATGGTAGTTAATGCGAAATTGCGATCGTAGTATATTTTTGTTTGTTAATACAGATTCTTGTTGAAGAAAGAAATCTGCAAGCCTGTCGACTTTGGAAGTTGGAGCCATATTGGCTTGAACGATACAGAAGAGAGAGAAAGTGAAAGATAGAGTTAGCTTTGAGAGTAGTGGTGATGGCGAGTGTGCAATTACACAGACAAGACAGCAGTCCTAAGCAAGGGGAAAGTCCTCGGAGTCCAGAGGCGCAGCTGGGAATGAAAGTGGGTGATATGTGGGACGTTTTGGAACCGCAGCTGAGTCCTTCAGAGAAGCTTAACGCTTGCTTTGAGGGCATTACTGTTGAAGACTTTCCTCCTGCACCTTCTTCTCAAGGTATTGATTGATTATTATCCATTTTCAATCAGGTTCAGTTGATCAATATTGATGTTCTGAGTTTGTTATGTAAGTGAGAATATAATTCACATACAGCATTGGGGTGGGGGAGATAGGAATTGGTAACTGTATTGAGTACAGAGTCTAATCTAATTACATATTTGATGGTGGCTGCGGTTGGACTCTGATTTCTGTGGACTCTTCTTTTGGGGGTGAATGACTGAAGAAAATAATTAGTAGAAGAATATTATAGAAAATTCAATTTTATTTTGAGGGAACTCTCAATAATATTGTATTGGGTTTGTCGGAGAGCACGAGACTATAGTCAGTTTTGTTTTAAGAAATCACACCTTTTTTTTTCCCCAAAATTTAGTGTCTAGTCACACACACACATATGTATAAACTACTGAATGATTGGATTCAGTTGTATGTCTGATCGTTGTGTTTTTTTTCATTGGCCTAATATTATATATTGTTGTATTCAGTGATTGAGATAAAATCAGACACGAGTGTAGCCGATGCTGTTCAGATACTGGCTGATCACAAAATTCTTGGTGCTCCTGTTGTGGATGTTGATGCGCCTGCGGATGCTAGTTGGATGGACAGATATATTGGCATTGTTGAGTTTGCGGGAATTGTCGTATGGATTTTGCATCAGGTCAGCATCGCAATCAATCTCCATCTCCTAGAAAAAAAGAAGGGGTAAGGGGTGGTAAAAGAAATTGTAGAAGTAGTTAAAGAAATTTGCACAAATTTTTATTAAACTTATACTCTATTTATAAAATAAAAGACACTGCCAACGCCCAGTAGTTCATTTAAGTGCTAAATAAAGGGTAATTTCGATACTTAATTTTCTGACTCGGTGAGAAGCTGAATACAAAACCTTTTCATCTTATTGACAGTCAGAACCTCCTTCTCCAAGGAGTCCAAACTCTGGTTCTGCTTTTGCTGCAGCGCTTAATGGCATTAGTAAGGTGGCTGGACTTGAGGATTTAAGCCCCGAATCTGCTGCAATTACCTCTGGAAACTTTTTTGAAGCTTTAACCACTTCTGAATTCTATAAGAACACTAAGGTTGTCATTCAGACTTCAATAAATATAACTTTGTTTCATTTGGATATCGTCCCCTATTTCACTTTTTTACTTTTTTCACAATATTAAGACTTCAATATGTATACCTTTGTTTCATTTGGAAATCGTCCACTATTTCTCTTTCATAGTTTTTCCTCAATAAGTTCACATTTTTACCTCTGGCATACAGGTACGGGACATATCAGGGTCATTTCGCTGGGCTCCCTTCCTTGCCTTGCAAAAATCCAACTCCTTCTTGACGATGCTCTTGTTGCTATCGAAGTACAAAATGAAGAGTGTACCTGTAGTTGATTTGGGTGAAGGAAAGATCGATAACATCATCACCCAGTCTTCTGTTATTCACATGTTAGCTGAATGCGCCGGCCTTGAATGGTTTGAAAGCTGGGGAACCAAGAAACTCTCTGAAATTGGTCTTCCTGCGATGTCTTTTAATCATATTATGAAGGTGTGTCATTAACCTCAGTTATCTTCAGATTTCTTATAAAATCAAATTTATCAAAAAGGATCATTTTATTACTGCACTCAAGGTTTCCTTTGCTCTCTTTCGATCTGTTTGAGAATGTCTTTGTCTATAACATCACCTGAAATCAAGTCCTGATTTTGTCAACCTGCATTATGCCAACTCGCATTTCAGGCTTTATCTGCTTCCAATCTTCAAATGATTTTACCAAACAAATTATATTTCAAGCCAAGTAAAACCTATTTTAGTAAAATCCATTGTATCAGGTCAACATATTAAGTTCTCTGTTAAATGTTTGTTCTATTTGTTTCAGGTCTATGAGGATGAACCTGTGCTGCAGGCATTTAAGTTGATGAGGAGATGGAAAATTGGAGGCATACCAGTGATTGAAAAAGGTGGCAGTAAGGCAGTGGGTAATATAAGCTTGAGAGATATTCAGTTCCTTTTAACTGCACCAGAGATCTATCTTGAATATAGGTTTGTGAATGAATTATACTCACTGTTGTCTGTAGTCTTTTCTTGAGATGGTTTCATATTTTGATGGCTGAATCTACCATATTAATTTATGTCAATGCATAGATCTATCACGGCAAAGAACTTTTTGACAGCAGTTAAAAACCACATGGAGAAACGTCAAAAGGACTTGCTAGCTTTAAGTGGCTTGGTTACCTGCAAAAGAGACTACACAATTAAGGAATTGATTTTGCTACTTGATTCAAAGCAAATCCATCGAATTTATGTTGTGGATGATGATGGGAATTTGGAAGGAGTGATAACATTGCGAGACATCATCTCAAAGCTAGTCCACGAGCCCCGAGGCTACTTTGGCGATTTCTTTGATGGATTTTTGCCATTGCCGTCAAACTACCGGGTTTAAAGGTAACAAAAATTATTCCCATATTTCTATTAGTGTTCTGCTTTGGTTTGGTGGCAGTGTTTTGGAGTTGGTTTAACGTAGTGATTGTAACATATGTGATGCCCACGATATTAGAATTTCTCTGATTCGGCCAATTGGAGTTAGCTTTTCTGTAAATGTTTCTGTACCAACCAACTCCATAGTAGGCCCATTTTTGTAGATTAGTCTAATAATTGGCAAAGTTAGTTTTGAATGGGAATGAACAAAACCTTTCTCCAGTTTTTTTTTTCACTATTATATCATTTGGTGAACTTTGAATGGAAAGTTCTTTAATCCATATCAGTTTGTTAATTTGTCCGGATATGCGTATTGCAGTCTGCATTTCCCCAAAATTGTTATAAAATAAACTGATAAGAGCATAATTGTAGGGTTCTTTCTGGGAGCATTTGGAGACGTGTTGTCGTTAGAATCTGAATGGAAGAGAATGAGTTTCTCCCTTCAAAAGCAAAAGAAAAGCCAAAATTCCAGCCATTTCCCAATAGCCAATTTCACTAGATGCTAGTTGTCAGGCGACAATCTAATCTTGCTGCTATTCCATGTTTTCCCATGATAGGCTATCCACCGCCTCCAGCCATCCAAAAGTATGTTTGAGATTGTATTGCGTTGGGATTTAATCACTTATTTGAGAATTCGAATACTAAAATATGTTTGATAAATTAATTTAAAAGGTGATTATTAATTAATTTAATTATGAAATAATTTATTTTTTTTACCGAGTTTTAAAAGCAGTAAAATGTGGCCTTTTTAAAATGAATTATTTTATGATCTAATTTTATAAAGTAAATATTAAAGATATCCTTTATATAAATGCTTTACGTAAATTATATATTTTAATAAATTAATTATTATTTAAAATATGTAAATTAAATTTATTAATTAATTATCTTAAACAAATATTATTGAAGGAGTATTGTCATGCCTGCGATCAGAGATTATGTTAAATGACAATACCAGAGATTATTGAATTCTAAATTTTTTAATTTACGTAATTATAATGTTGTAAGAATAACTATAATGGCGCATTTGCCAAAGTGTGGCATTCATCGTGGTATCACTTAACGTTTGACGGCGCTGTGGTGGTAGTTATCAATATGGAGTGGCGATTGTGTCAGTGTGATAAATTTTTTTTGTCAAATTTGATGGTACCAATTTTATATTGATGACTTTTGTTATTGGTCGCCAGCGTAGAATAGTGATGCTGTCAAAGTTTTTAATTTATTTAATTAATAAAATATAAATTATGTTATAATTGTAT
>JAWDEX010000016.1:6206414-6244913 GCA_035221805.1 Trichilia hirta
TAATTATTAAATGAATTTATTGACAAATTTGGATAGAATCTTTAACAAATGCATTCAACAATTTCGGCTGCTATAAAAAATATCATGAATGACTTCAAAGATCAATGATTTAGCCTTCGAAATAAATATCAAAGTTATAGATAAATTTTTTATCTTTTATTTTTACTTGTTTCAGGTTAATTTGATATTTTTGTCAAAAGTTATGAATAAAATATTGAAGCAAAGTTGGGCTAGGCCAAAATAATAGGTGGGCTTATGATGGGCTTCAGAAATGGGCTTAAAAGTATAATATGAAGTCAGAACTAAAACTTATCCCAAACATAAATATTTTATACCATTGAACTATCCTTTTAAAGCCACTTGTATCAAATAATTTTGAATTTTTTATCAAAAGTTATGGGTATAACATTAAAGTAAAGTCGGACTGAACCAAAATAGTAATAAGCTTATAATAAATTTCGAAAATAGGCTTAAAAATATGATATAAATTCAAAATTGAAGGTTAGACCAAACATAAAAATTTTATATCATTGAAGTAGCTTTAGAATGCCACTGGTTTCAAATGATTCTGAAATTGTTATCAAAAGTTATGGATAAAATATAAAATTAGATCGAGCTTAATTGAAATAGCAGTGTGCTTGAAAAATAGCTTTAAAAATGCTATATGGAGTCCAAAATAATAATTGATACAAACATAAAAGTTTTAACCCATTGTCTAAGCTTTTTATTGAATCAAAAATCATCCTAATAGCTCTATTGGTTGAAAAGTTATGCCCTATTCATGAATTCTGTGCCGAGAGAGAAATTAAAAAATAATTACTAAAAAAATTAAGTTTAAATTTAAAATAACAAACCTACTTATACCATAATATTTATCCTAAACACGCACATTTAAATATAATAACAACCTTTAGTAATAATTTGAAACAAAAATTTACAAATAAAATATTTATTATTCTACTTCTTTATGATATTTTCAAAAAGGTAAATTCTCGAGTAAAAAAATTTATAAATTGTAAACTCTTAGACAAGAAATTTATAAACTTTTCTTTTTTGCATAAAGTAACACATTAATTATAGGGTAAAAATTATTTTTATTATTTTATTAGAATTAAAATCTTTTAAGCTTTAATTATTGCATCTTTAACCTAATTTATCGACCAATAACTCTCAGATCAATCAACCTTAGGGCATTAGGTGTTAAGACGCCTTTATGAGTCTTCTTATATTATAAATACTTACTATTACTACTTTTTTTAAAATATAAGAATTGTTTTATATAATTAAGAATGTCATTAAGGCATAACTCATCCTTAACCCTTACCAATAATATTCGTATTTAATTTTTTTTTTTAAATACAAGTCTTACTCTATAAAGTTAAGTATGCCACTGGAGTGCAGCTCATTCCTAACCCTTACTAACAACACTTGTATTTAATTTTTTTTCTTTTGAATTCAAGATTTATTCTATGTAGCTAAGTATGCCACTGTAGTGTAGCTCATTCCTAACCCTTACTAACAAGGCTTATATTTAATTTTTTACTTTTTTCTTATTTTATCAATGCCCTTTAGATATTATTTTTGATGAAATTATCAAAATAAATTATATAAAATTCTTTACTTGCAACTCATAATTATATGTTAAAATATGTATATGATAAGAATAATTTATAAAATTCTCATATAATAAGTTTACGAAGAAAAAAATACTAATATGAGAATTTACAAAATTTGAATAACTCAAACAGAAGCAAATAATAAGAATTTATTATAAATTTAAAATTATATGTAAATAATAATATTATTAAGATGCGTCTTAAGGATCAAGAGGAGAAGAAATGACCTTTTACTCAGTCATCCATATAAAAGTCAGATGTTTGCTTCTTTTTCAGAACACAATAAATACATATAAATACAGAATAATACTTATAATTTAACATCAACTATCTTTACTTTATCTAATATAAAATATTATTTTTAATATCTTAATATAGAAATATAAAGTATAAGAGATATTACCTGAGATAGAATTTTTACATAAAAAATCTGCAATAAATTATATTAAATATGAATAAAATTTACGGAGGACAAAATTGAGTTATGACAGGCTTTGTGTGCCAGTTTTCATGAATTTGGCTTAAGCGCATTGATTTTATTAATTTTTAGGTTTTGAACTATTTGTTTTGATATAGGCCATATGGGCCAGATTTGATTATATTACTCGATGAGATGAGAATTGTCCCATGGAAGAAATCTAATAGAACATCGGATAGGGAATTTAAGACATTTAGCACGCTTTGATTTATTAGCTCCATGAGATGAGGATTATCCTATGGAGAAAAATCCAAAAGACCACTAAGCAAATTAGCTCGACGAAGTGAGGATTGTCTCATATCAAAAAATTCAATAGACCACCGAGCAAACTTTTATGAGCAGCTCGATGAGATGAGGATTGTCTAATATATGGAAATCCAATAGACTACCAAATATGCCATTTGCAGATATACAATATGCTATTGTCTATCAGCTTTACGAGGTGAAAGTTACTCCATAGAGGGAGACTCAATAGACCATAGAGCATCTTTTATTCTAATTTGAATTTTTATCCTTTCGGGATTCAGTTTTGATGAATAAATGTTTGTACATATCACAAGAGTATTTGTGATGTGCTTTTTAAATCAGGACTTCTTTATATATATATATAAATATATATTCATTTTAATTTTTCACTTACTGAGTATTTTTTCAAATACTCACCCCTCACTCTCTTATTTTAGGTTAGAGTAGTCGTGTGCAGGTATAGTTAGCTGATTAGAGATTTCAGCAATATTTTCAGGCACTCGACTTATAGTTACTTAGTATGGTCCACTGAACAACAAAATGTATTTTTAATTTAAAAATATGTATTTTACGCGATTGAGTATGTATATGTGATACTCTGTTTGCAATAAATTTTCATGTATACAGTATTGTATCAAATTTTGATGGTGATTTATATATGATTGAAATGTATTTAAAGAACTGATATATTTTGTATTACTTTGGAGAATTGAATACTTTGTTGTACGTGTTTAGAAATGAATTTTAACGAGTTTTAATGCCTTGCTTATCCTTGAATATGTTCTAAGTAATAGAATATATCTCTTGGATTTGTAGTAATTGTCACGTGGCCAATTCCTGAGTTAGGCATGATATTTCTAATTAAGAGTATTTTGATCATTTTGTCGTTCAAGAATATTTTTCATATTTTTATCCTATTAGCAAACGGATGTCATTTACGTATAACTAAGTCATATTAAGGCAAGGTGCAAGATTTGAGAAGATTTTATTGAGAAATAGTTTACTTTGGAAGAGGGTTTTAGCTGCAAGTCTTGTCCACTTATCTTAAAGGTAATATAGTCATTTATCATTATATTTATATACATACATATGCACTTAAATGATAGACATTGAACACAATAACGAGCTAAATTGTTATTTTAAAAATATAATTTGATAGAGATAGTGTTTTAAAGTTGTAAACATAGGGGTCTTAACAGTATTAAAAGTTAGTATTATTGTTAAATGAACTCGAATGATATTTTTTATTTAAGGGTGAAATCTTTGCTGTTGCCATTACAACGATGAATTTTTCACTACAATGAGAAATATTCTGTTGCAACGAGAGATTTTTTGTAACAGCAAGATTTTTTAGGCACCAATAATATTTTGACTTCTGTTATAGTGGGATTTTTTTTTTATTGTAATGAATATAACCCTTGCAGCAGCGAGAATTTTCTACTATAGCAAGCATTTACTGGGAGAAATTCATTCTTTGACTCCCATTATAGTGAGCTTTAAAAATTTTTCTTATAAATTTTTTATTTGGCCCCTTCTAAAAGTTTTTTTCTTCTTTCTACTTAAGGGCAACTTAGTCATTTTACCTCCTATTAAAAACATCCCTAAAATCTAGAAATTTCTTATTTTCTTTCTTCTTCACCTCCTTCTTTCATGTTTTGCTTTCTTATCCTTTTCTTATGATCTTAATGTGTTCTCCCTTCTCTTTTCATCAATTTCTTTATTTTCTTTCCAATTTCTCACTTAAAATCATCTATATTCATTATTTCAAGCTTGCTACAACAATTATTCTCAAAGATTAAGCAAAAATTCGCAAGGGAGAAACTTAGGGTTTCAAGAGCAATTTGGGATCTTTTGAATTAAGATTAAGAATTAGATTTTTCAAGCTCAAATATATTTTTAGGTAAGTTTCCTATCGTGCTTTAGCCATTAATTTATAGATTAACTAAATTTACTATTTAGAGTTTATTGTACGTTTAGAAAACTCTAGAAGTTTATCTTGATTTCGACAAATTAAATATGAATTTAAAGAAATTAGATAAAAAATATTGAATTGAAAGTTAAAATAGCTTAAATTAATAATTTGATAAAAATCAAATAAAAGTTATTATTTATAAATATTGTTTATCCGAATTTATATCATTTGAAAAATTGTTGTATAATAGTTAAATTCACGTTAGAATGAGAATTATGATGATATAAGAATGGCCATAGGTTTTAATTTATAGAAATCAGATAAATGGCCAAAAACATAATTCTAATAGGTTGGATTAGGTTAGAAGATTTTAGTATGTTGAGTATAATTATAGTATACCAATAGTATTGATCTATTTGAGATATAGAATTAATGAAATTATTGGCATATATGTGATTTAGGATTAAAGAACTTGAGCAACGAGACTTCGAAGCATGAGGGATAGAAGGGAATGTACACTCTCCTTGTATTGTGATTGGTTTCATCTTTTTATACTTTCATTTCTTTAAGTATTTCATAAATTTACTGTTTTTACAATGAGAAATGGATTTAAATATTATGATTTTGAACTTATATAAAAGACTTATTGATTGTGTTGTATTAGTTTATGTATAAGGTCAGAAGCCATTTATTATGACAATGGTTTATTAATGATATGATTTGAATCTTGATACTTGTTTAAAAATAATTATGACCTTGAGTTTTAAAATACATATAAATTTTATGAATGATTTATGAATTTTAAGGTATGGAATTGTATTGGTATTTGATTTTATGATAAAAATAGGTGAAGAGCTATTTGTAGTTATAGGATATTAAGTAGCCTAAAGATAGGCCAATACAATAGCTGACCTAAGTAAATAGGTGTACCGGTGAGGCCAGTATAAAGGGGATTATAATTCCACTTGTGGAGTGGCTTATTAGGCGAGAATGTTGAAGGCAGATACGTGTGGATTCACGTACTACTTGATGTCCACATCGATGCGAGGCAATTTTTATATAATAAGCATAATTTTTACCTAAAATATATGTATATCAATTTTAATTCACTTGCATGATTTTTCTATAAAAAAAAAATAGGTCACTAACGACTTGAATTTACTCTTGGCCAGAATATATACTGAGAAAAGAGGCCCGCTTGATAATTTTCTTATACAGGCTATAATTTCATAAAAACAAATTGTTTCTATATACACTATAAATGTTTTTTTAAAATATTTTGTTATAAATATTTTAATTTATATGTATTTTTTTATCTCCAGTCACACAGTATACTCTCGTATACTTAATCCCCTCATATTTCAATTTAGAAAATCATAAGCAGAAAGAAATGTCAGCTAATGGTGGGAATCGATTAGAGATTTAAGAGCCCTCTGATATACTTCTAGCTCTCAACTCACTGTTTAGCTATTTATTCCACTGGAGTTATATATAAATCTTTGTATGTACATTTTTTTATGGATTATAATGATTGCTTTTAAATTATATAATTTGTATATTTTAAAAACTAAGTATACTTCTATTTGTAAAATGATTTGAAAATATCTTGAAGACAAATCTATGCTATTGTGTTTTTAAATGGTTTGAGAAAATATTTTTAAAAACTATATACATGATTATACAGGAACCATGCTTGAAAAGACAAATCTATGCTAGTGATATGCATGCAAGCATGCGGCACCCGCCCTTTATTGCTTACTTGTTATTTTCTTTATTTTTCTTGGGTTTACTCACTTTCTTACAAAACTATTTCAAGTCTAACACATCCAACTGCATTTGTTAACATGTCAAACACATTTAGACATGTCCATAATTATATTAAAACAAACTAATCAACATTAACAGCATAAATTATCAAAATAACTTAATATATATTGACAGAATGCATAATAATGTATTTTTCATATAATCATAATATGGTAAAGGTGTCAAAACACATTTTTTGCATGCTCAAACAGGTAGACACATGTTAATCATCATTAATACATAGAAATCATGTTTTTGACATATAATTAACATGAATCAAATTCATCAAATTAGAAACTATATTGCCATCAACATAACAACATAGATTTACACTAACATAATCATCATATAACCAACCAACCAAGCGACAATCATTGTTCACATGAACATATCATCAACATCTAGCATATATAAACATAAAAGCTTGTATTATAACTATAGATCAAGACTCGAATACCATTTTGAAGTGGATTTTGCATGTCTAAACATATAAAGATTGTATATGGCACAATAATGTGAACTTTAAAATTTTTTCAAAGTGATTAAATAATTTAATCAATAAGAATAAAAAAACATACCTTATAATACTTTGATCAGAGTCAAACAAGTCATCTCAAAATTGTCTCCAAGGATATCCACATACTAGTTTGTTAATAATAGTTTTGATTTGACAAATAAAAACTTAAAACACTCTAATAACTTCAACAAGCTAGTTTTCAATTTTTTATACTTAAAAAATTAATATTATAACAATAAGAAGAAAAGAAAATAATGAAAACAATTTTTTAACTTCTATTCTTCCATTTTTTTTTGTTTCTCTTATGGAAAAGTGTTATAGAAAATAAGGATAAAGCTCCTTTTTATAAACCAACCTTTTGGCTTCTCAAAAAAGGCAAAATGGGAATGAGTCAAAGACTTACCAAAATTAAAAAGTCCCGAATGTAGTTTATGGTCGCCTCAAGATTCAAGTAGCCTAGCTCCTCATCAATACCTTGGTCAATCAAGAGGATGGTGACATTAAGAGAGGGAAGAGGCAGGCCATTATCATTCGTTTGTCCTCCTCAATATCTAGATGCCCCACCTCTGATATAGGAGCATGAGAAAGGACAAAGTGCTGCGAGATAGGAGGCACAAGGACCCTGAGTGAAGATCCAATGGCACAATAGACTGACTTTAACACCTCGGTGGAACTAGATTTACCTAACCTCATAGTGACAATCACGTTGCTCGAAAGTTTTTTTTCATTCCTCTCTAGTTTAGGGCCTCTTTCTCACCAACTATGGGGGACTATTGATGCTATTAGAGTAGTCTCAAGGTGGGACTAGAGCCTTTTCCTTGTCTTTAACTAAGGCCTTAGGCACTTCTTGCCAACGTGGAGGGGGGATAGTGGTGCTTTTTCGCTGCCCCTACCTCTATTAACCGTTTTAGCTGCCACCAATCACTCAAAAATAAAAGAATACTGCTCTTAGCTAGACATACCTATAAGTAAAAGGGAAGAATTAGTGTCACTTATATAAATGAGGTAATATATTCATTATCTCCAACCCTTCACCTTTATTCGATTTAGGGCAACGCAGGACAAATAAAAAGTAACCAAACTCAATTTTACCAGAGACGCCTTAAAAAGTATATCATTTTGATCAGTAGTAATATTCTCTAATGACGTTATCCTTTTACTTGACTCTCAGCCCAAGGTGAGATGACCTGTCCATGTTTTAATTGATTCGAATCGATTCAAGATCTCTTCCGCAACTGCAAGGCTCCACTCACCTCTTATAAAGAATCACTTATTCTTCTAATATTTATTATTGAAAGAATTTTCTTTCATTAGATTATGAGTCCCTAACCTAGTTTGCAAGTAATACCATCCAGAATTTAAATTCGAGTTTTTTCTCAAAATATAGATATATACCACCTTAGGGATACTGGACGACTCGCCAAAATATTTCTATCACAGCATATAAAGCCTGGCTAAGATTCTCTTGCTATTTGGTATAAACTTATATGGAGGGATCTAAAAATGGGTCAGCAAAATGGCAAGGAAGGGCTGAAGCGATAATCTTACTCCTAACAAAAATAGTTCTTTATTGAAGGCAGTTTTTTAGAAGGGGGTCAGCTCAGTATTTTGTCTTTTCAAGAAATCTTCAAGGACATTAACCTGTCCACCTCATAGGCATTCTCATATAACAGAAGATCCTACTCATTAATTATCGAGGGGAACTAATTTATCTCATAGTCATTCTTGAACCGAGGGGGGGTAGAATTGATGGTGGACCTATCATCACTCGAGTTTAGGGACAAACTTAACTTTGGGTTAACTTTAACGACATCCCGAGGTGATTAGCCCCGAGACATCACTTTAATATTCTCACTACTATAACTCATCTTTTATAGACATACAACACTTGGTCAAGATGATGGGGGTACAGTTTAACATTTTTCCGAAGCCAGCATGCCGCATTAGTCTCGAGAATATAGTTTATTCTAAAAAACTCAAATGCTGCGCTTATTTTCGCGACCCAACGACCCTACTTACTAACATAAAACCAAGCTTCAAGCACCCCTACTTCTAAAAGTAAAAACCTTAACACATTCTTTTGTAGCAGGTAAAGGGTGTACACTACAAGGTGATAATAGTAAAATATTTAAAAAATATAAAGAAAGAAGTTCTTATTGATTAATAGATGCAAAAGTAACAGTAGACAATGACTTGATGTTGCTAAAAGTGAAGAAAATAGCGAATAATAAACTCAAAAAAAATTAATTTACAGTAAAGGATAGACAATATGTGAAATGGAAGAAAAGTGGCAAATATAGAGTATTTATAGTAGGTTAAGAGACAACAGAACGGTGCAACATATCCCAAAAGTCATCAAATAGAGGCTAGGATCTTGCCACTTTACTAAAAAATGATGAAACACCCTAAAACAGCGCGTAGAATAAAAAATAGCCATCTTCAGGGTTACACGTGGCTAGTTACAAAATACAAAGGGTTGCCAAACTACCATTACTTCTTTTCAGAAATGATAGGCTGGGGAGTGACGTATTTGTAATAAATGCGCACTGTTAGTGGCTCATAATTTATGTCAATATTTAAAAACCCAAGTTAAACTCCTTAGATCGCCTCAGAAAATTAAAATTTCTACTCTTATTTTGAGACAGTAAAAGTTTGAGGAGTTTATGTTGATGGATTTTTTCTGAATTTGTCCGTTCTTAAACTATTGTGACTCATTTCTTAGGTCCCGTACGAATTGGCAACTCGAACCCATGCTTGTTCTCTAAAATTTTAAGGTGACCCAACTATTTCTAATAAAAATAGAATATTCAAATAAGTAATCAAGGCGCATTTTCTAAGAACTAATAAAACGTTCCGTCGTATTTAAGATTTGGGACACCATGCTTTGTAAGTTATAGGCATTTATTGCACTACCCTATTTTTACAGAAGGTGATGGTGAAATGACCTGTCAGTTACTCAAATCAGCCGCATACTATCCAATCGGACTCCCGTTTTTCGATGGTTACGCATACGAAGGCCATTATAAATACAGATTTCATTGTATTAAAGAGGACCTTTTTTAGCACCTTTTAAAAAAAAAAAGAGGCATTTTACACTACACTCACACTTATATATTTTCGAGCCCAATAGTTTGGGTTGTAAAAATCACAAATACTATTTTTTATTTTTTTGTTATACTTTATAACTTTTGGTCAGTTACTGACTTAAGTATCGAAGTTTACACACTACCAAGTCGGCTTTACTCCTAGTTATCATGTTTCTATTTTAGGTGCGGCCCGCAAAGACCTGAAATGAGGTGAGAACTTGCTCCTCTCGATGGATCAAATAGCTACAATAATAAAATTTGTATGATATACTAAATTTTTTGCTTCGAAAAAATTAAAGCATCAATAGTATTTTTTTTTTGGTAATTGGATTCTTAAAAAATGGATGGATATTTTCAAATATCCATATCTGCGGAAAAAATTGACCTCCCCACCCAAAATGGAAGTTGGATGTGACTCAAATGAGCAGAAGCCCTGCTAGGCTAATGAACTGCGTCTAATGTGTCGTGCAAGGCTCTATACTTTTCTTTCAAGCCGACTTAGCCCTACCTAAATGTTATACATGTTTGGGCCGGTCCAATATAAAACATCAATGTCTGAAGAAAATGAGGCTGGCTGATTCGGGCCAACCCAGCCCAATTTATACGTTTAGGCTTGCATTGCTAATAGCATTAGTATCTACTAAAGCTCAAGGAGTGTATCCTCAAAAACGTTTTAAATAAACGGGCTGCAATCTGAGGACAGTGGATCATGTTGGGCCGTGAACGTAATCAAGCAGGCCAGGCCACATTTAGTCAATTCCCAACAATATTAGGAGAGATCACAATCTGATTTATTTTTCAAAATTTCAATTTCATTACCAGCGGCTGGCAACCTAACCAAAACAAACAAAACCAAGGGCAGGGCATCGGGCAGCGTCCACGTCATGACTTAGTATTCTGCAATCACCACATCTGTCGGGAAACAAAAGTGCGCAAAGCGCGGTGCAGCGCACTTAGACTGAGACGTGGGTGTTATGCATTGAATATTGGATAAGATAGAATGTTTATTATTTATCCATTGATTAATGAAGAAAAAATAAACAAATAGAAGGGAAACGGATAAGTATGGAGAATGCGATTGGCACGGCAATCATTAATCCGTTTCCTTTTGACCGCCCAGCTCCATGACCAGTCATGCAATACCCACATCACGAATCTCCACGTGGCAAATTCCCCACGATCAGACTGCGACATGCTATTCAACGTGCGGATTGACATCAGCGAGAGAGAGTAACAACCCCAATAGAAGCACGGTAGTTAAAGCGAAATTATTTTCGTAGTATATTTTTGTTTGTTACGACAGGTGCTTGTTAAAGAAAGAAATCTGTGTAAGCTTGTCTACTTTGGAAGTTGGAACTTATATTACCTAGAACGATACAGGAGAGGGTGAAAGAGAGAAATTTCTGAGCAGTGGTGATGGCGAGTGTGCCGTTACAGAGACAAGACAGCAGCCCTAAGCAAGGGGAAAGTCCTCGTAGTCCAGGGGCACAGCTGGGAATGAAAGTGAGTGATATGTGGGACGTTTTGGAACCGCAGTTGAGTCCTTCAGAGAAGCTTAACGCTTGCTTTGAGTCAATTCCCGTTGAAGCCTTTCCTCCTGCACCTTCTTCTCAAGGTATTGATTGATTAATTTTTATTTTGGCTCAGTTAATCAATCATGTTCGGAGTTTCTTTTGTAAGTGAGAACTGAATTCATGTAAAACATTGGATTGGGGGAGATATGATATGGACAACTGTATTGATTATAGAGTCTAATCTAATTACATATTTTGATGGTGGTTGGGTTGGACTATGATTTCCGTGGACATTTCTTTGGTGGGTGAATGGCTGCAGAAAATAATTAGTTGAAGATTATCGTAAAATTTAATTTTATGCGCTGTGTTGTTTGAGGGAACACTTAATTGCATTGTACTGGGTGTGTCTGAGAGCATGAGACTATAGTCAATTTTGTATTCGGAAATCACACCTTTTTTAACCAAAATTTATATGTAGACACGCACTCAAATATATAAACTACTGCATGATTGGATTCAGGTATGCGTCTGATCTTTATAATTGAAATAGCATCATAATTCATGGAAGGCTGGATTTTGTGTTTTATTTCATTGGCCTAATAGTTTATATTATTGTATTCAGTGATTGAGATAAAATCAGACACGAGTCTAGCCGATGCTGTTCATATACTGGCGGATCACAAAATTCTTGGTGCTCCTGTTGTGGATGTTGATGCGCCTGAGGATGCTAGTTGGATGGACAGATACATTGGCATTGTTGAGTTTGCAGGAATTGTTGTATGGATTTTGCATCAGGTCAGCATCACAATCAATATCCATCTCCTAGAAAAAAGGGAAATTGGGTGGGGATACTTCATCTTGGTAAAAGACTCTGTAGAAATAGTTAAAGAAATTTGCACAATTTTGAGTAAATTTATACTCTATTTATAAAATAAAAGACATTGCCAAGTATTATTATTTAAATGCTAACTAAAGGGTAGCTTTGATATTAATTTTTTGATTTGGTAAGGAAACTGAAAACAAAACTTATTCATCTTTTTGACAGTCAGAACCTCCTTCTCCAAGGAGTCCAAACTCTGGTTTTGCTTCTGCTGCAGCACTTAATGGCATTAGTAAGGCAGCTGGATTTGGGGATTTAGGCCCTGAATCTGCTTCAATTACTTCTGGAAACTTTTTTGAAGCTTTGACCACTTCTGAATTCTATAAGAACACTAAGGTTGTCATTAAGACTTCAATAAATATAACTTTCTTTCATTTGGATGTTGTTCCGTATTTCGCTTTCTTAATTTTTCCCCAACCGCTGGCATACAGGTACGGGACATATCGGGGTCCTTTCGCTGGGCTCCCTTCCTTGCTTTGCAAAAGTCCAACTCCTTCTTGACTATGCTCTTGCTGCTATCGAAGTACAAAATGAAGAGTGTACCTGTAGTTGATTTGGGTGAAGGAAAGATTGATAACATCATCACCCAGTCTTCTGTTATTCACATGTTAGCTGAATGCGTCGGCCTTGAATGGTTTGAAAGCTGGGGAACCAAGAAACTCTCTGAAATTGGTCTTCCTGTGACGTCTTCTAATCATATTATCAAGGTGTGTTGGTAACCTCAGTTATCTTTATATTTCCTATAAACTAAGAGTTATTTTATATGTGTAAAATCAAATTTGTCGAAAAAGATCATTTTATTACAGCACTGAAAGTCTCCGTTACTCTCTTTTTATCTGCTTGAAGATGTCTGTCTATAACATCACCTGAAATCAAGTCCTAATTTTGTTGACCTGAGTTATGGCAACTTGCGGTTCAGGCTTTATCTGCTTCCAATCTTCAACTGATTTTACCAAACAAATTGTATTTCAAACAAGTGAAATCTATTTTATCAGGTTAACATATTAGGTTCTGTCTTAAAATGTTTGTTCTATTTGTTTAAGGTGTACGAGGATGAACCTGTGCTGCAGGCATTCAAGTTGATGAGGAGAAAGAAAATTGGAGGCATACCAGTGATCGAAAAAGGGGGTAGTAAGGCGGTGGGTAATATAAGCTTGAGAGATATTCAATTCCTTTTAACTGCACCAGAGATCTATCATGAATATAGGTTTGTGAATGAATTACACCCACTGTTGTATGAAGTCTTTTCTTGAGATGGTTTCATAATTTGATGGCTGAATGTGCTCGTATGAACTTATGTCAATGCATAGATCTATCACGGCAAAGAACTTTTTGACAGCAGTTAAAAACTACATGGAGAAACATCACAAAGACGCACCGGTCTTAAGCGGCATGGTCACTTGCAAAAGAGACTACACAATGAAGGAATTGATTTTGCTACTTGATTCAAAACAAATCCATCGAATATATGTTGTGGATGATGATGGGAATTTGGAAGGTGTGATAACATTGCGAGACATCATCTCAAGGTTAGTCCATGAGCCCCGAGGCTACTTTGGTGATTTCTTTGATGGATTCCTGCCATTGCCTGCAAACTGCAGGGTTTAAAGGTAACAAAACTAATCTCATTTTCTATTAGTGTTCTGCTTCGGTTTGGCATTGGCAGTGTTTTGGAGTCGGGTTGAATATGATGATTGTAGCATAGGTGATGGCGATGCAATTAGAATTTCTCTGGGTTGGTAGGGTTGAGTTAGCTTTTCTGTAATCGTTTCTGTATCGGCCAACCAACTCCATGTGAGCCCTATTTCTGTAGATTTGTTTAATAATTGGCGAAGTTAGTTTTGCATGGGAATAATCAAAATTGTTATCCAGTCTTTTTGCTTCATTAAATCATTTGGTTAACGTTGAATGAGAAATTCTTTAATCCATATCAGTTTGTTGATCGCCCAGTTATTCTTGTAGCAGTCTGCATTTACTCAAAATTGTTTTAAAATAAAGATGGTATGAGCATAATTGGATGGTTCTTTTGGGAGTACTTGGGGACGTCTTGTCGGTTGAATCTGAATGAAAGAAAATAATTTTCCCTCATGAAAAGCTAAAGAAAAGCCAAAATTCCGGCCTCTCCTAATAACCAATTTGCTGTAGACGCGGGTTATGACGTTACAATTTATCTAGCTGTTCTTCTCGTGTTATCCCATGGTAGGTGTCACAGCCCTGAAGCCCCGTGACAGTAGGCGACACGCTCTCGCCAGCCATTGCAAATCCGAAGTCACACGAGTGCGATGAAACCAGAAAGAGTGTGAAACACGGCCAAATTGCTGAAAATGACCTTTGGCCAATTTGGCTAAAGCATAAAATATATATAATCATTGAATAATTTAAATAAAAATATTTAAAATATTTTTATTTAATTTTTAAAAATGAAAATAAAATAAATTTTTATAAATTTAAATTATAAGATAAAAGTGAATTTATGTATTTTTATCAATATAAAATAAAACTATTTTAAATTTAATTTTTAAAAGTTAAATTATAAATTTTTTATTGTAAAATATTATAAAATAAGAAAATTTAATTTATAATTTTATATTTATATTTGATAAATTATTTTAAAGTATTTATAAATATAAAATTATAAATTATATTTTTTAAGGTTTAAAATATTATAATTGTTTAATAATTTAAATAAAATATTTAAAATATTTTTAATTAATTTTAAAAATAAAAATGAAATAAATTTTTTATAAATTTAAAGTATAAAATTGAAACTAAATTCATAAATTTTGATAAATATAAAATAAAAATATTTTAAATTTAATGTTGAAAAAGTTAATTTATAAATTTTTTTAGCATAAAATATTATAAATTAATGTATTAAAATTATAAATAAAATTTAAAATTTTTTAAAAGCTAATTATATTAATTTGAAAGTTTATATAATAAAAATTAAGAATTTATATAAAAAAGTAAAGAATTTATACAATAAAAATTTATATTTTTGTCTTTGGCGCTACATTTTTTGTTATTTTTGTAAATTATAGGAATATTTATTATAAATATTTTAATAAAAAATAAGTAATATTTTAAAAAATTATAAAATATTTTTCATAAATTTTTTGAAGAGAGAGTAAATAATATTTTAAAAAATTAAAAACCACAGGGGTATTTCTCATTCTCTCGGCCAAATACGGTGCGTGGTTAAGCTGCAGCAAGGGTTGTTGTCATCAGAATGGACAGCCCAATTCCTTAGGTTGACTCTACTACATGGTCTTGGAAATAAAATGGCTCAATAATAGACGAAAAAACAGATGACTTTATCAGACTGAGTGACCATTTAAAGCTGGTTGAACCTTTGATAAGATTCGTGGAATTTAAAACCCTAGGTAAGGCCACGTTTCTTGGTTGAGATTTGAAACATTATGTCCCACACGGACAAATTCACAATCAGATTGGCACAACCCATCTTCTAATTATCATCATGGCCCAATTACATTTGCAACAAGATAAATCAAGGGCACATCCCTATTGGATATGCTTGGCACTGAAATTCGCAATCCTGACTTCTCCATAAATCAAAAGACAAACAATACTTCATTTTAACACGACAAGGGATTCCCCATCCAATGTTCATTATTGTATTATGCTTATGGGAGGGAGGTTAGAGGAAGACTGTTGCCAGCCTACTACCCACATTAATCAAAATAAACGAAATGTACAACTACGCCACAGTATTAGAAGTGATTACAGTCTAGCGTATCAATAGTTACTTGATTTCAAACACGGAGCAATTTTAACTCATTGCTAAAGTGTTTTTGAAATACCTTCTAGTTTGTGAACCTAAACCCATATTGTTATGCGTCATTCGATTATGCACCTGATAAGTCTATTCTATGATCATTGCTTTCTAAAAAATTTTCTCAAGCTTGCTTTAACTATCAGTATCAGCGAATAAGATTTAAATAATACTACTGAAAGTATTGACGTATAACTTCATAAACTTCTGCAGTTAATTTCAGTTGTGCATGGAGCAATGGGCGTCATAACTAAGATGAAGACAAAATGAATCTAGGATTGTACATAACCTATTGTAGTCTAGAAATTAGTCCCAAACCCAATCATTCTATAAATGGAACTGCTTAGTAGTGGTCAATCTATAAATGCACGATAAAGTATTGTTTCAAGCCCAGCAACTTACCGATATCACTTTTGTAAACCAAACTGCCTGCGATGAAAAAGAAAATTCAATGACAACAGATCATTGCACGTTGTGGGCAGGTGCATTTTGCAAAGTGACATCCTTAGCCTCTTCCCCATTACGATAATATATACTGATAGGATTGAGATTAAGCATTGCGACATCATTGGCTAAATACTAATGATATTTCACCAAAATAGAATACAAGAACCATCGCAAATCCACAAATTACAAACTACAGTCTATTAACACATGTACAAAACTTCACAAAGTATATAGACTAAGCAATATTAACTTTACACAAAAAACCTGTGTTTGTGACATTAATACGAACATAGAAAGCATATCATTGAGACACATTAAACAGGTACACTGCTGTAACTAGTCCTTGACGAGAGCACGATGCCTAACTGTTACAAGAGCCTGAATGCTATGTACTCTTTCTTCTCAGATGATGAAGAACACCAGTTGATCCTTCAAATAGATCCAATAAATAACTCTCTAAATCCTCCGGTGTATACTTAATGTATTTTCCAGCATGCCTTCCACTCTCTAGCTGACTCCTAAACCTTCCCATAAATGAGCGATAAGCCGGAATCACTTTCTCTGAGATTGAAATTCGAAGCTCCTCACGAAGTTGAGGGTCTGGGACTTTCCAGGCAGTCTGAACCCTATATATCTCTTCAAAACACAAATTGAAGCTCTTAAATCTCTCCTTCAAGGCCACCTTGGAGGCATTACTGGAGCCACTGCCAATTCCTTCATCCTTCAGAAAAGACAAGGCCCTACTCCAAGAAGACCTAAGATAACTTGTTGCATACTGGCGTACCTGGACACGCCTTTTGCGAACCCAATTATCTCCCAAGAGCTTTCCAAGGTCAGAATCCTTCACTTTCTGCACTACGTAAAGAATATTATTCATCAAAAATATGTACTGCATAGCACTATCATCATATAGCTTTGATTTCTCCTCGATATTTGATTCCAAACTTGTCAATAACAACAACAATCTCCATCCAATCGGGGACATATTCTCCAAAATATCTGCATCAATCTGCAAATCATTAGTTTGAATTTCATCATTTTCTAACAGCTTATTCAGAGTTTCACTATAATCCACAACCAATTTCACATAATTCATCACATAACGAGTAAGTGGGTGAATCTCTCCCCCCTGCATAGGCTTCTTTGAAGTCTCACTCTGCACAGCATTCTCAAACTCAGCAAAAGTACCCCTTGCACCCTCTCCTAATCCTTTCAACACTCCCTTAGCCTCACTATAAACAAACTCATCCGTAACCATTGCCTCCAAATCAGGCAAAACATCAGCCAAAGCATCATACATGTCCAAAATCCTAAACAACTTCTCCGATGATCTTTTTCCAATAGCCACAGCCTCCGCAAAAATCAACAACTGCATCACACACCCTTTAACAGTCTCATTAAAACAAACCTCACCCATCGTTTCAGACTCACTAAATATATAATCACAAAGTCTCTTTTCGCCCCTCAAAAGAACTCTAACGGCGATTTTAACAGCTTGTACCCATTTTTTCATCTTCTCGTCCAAAGACCTCCACTCAATTCTTTGCACTTCTTCAATACTCAACTTCTCAACACCAACAATCGCCAAACACTCGTCCAAAGCGCCACGCCTAACGTTACTATAAACCTGACCACACTCTTTCTCATAACCTGACCTAATCATTCTATCAGCAATCTCTTTCAATTCAATCACAGCATCACCATTAATCAAATCCACGCACACGTCATCACCTAAACTGGCTCCTCTCTCGTGAAACCTCACGCTTCCATCGCTGACCTCCCCAAAGCTCTCGAGCTCCTCATCAATTTCCCCGTCGTTTGCAGCGAACGATAGCGAAACTCGCCGGATCGAACCGTATAGCCGATCCGCGTCGAGAGGAATCGTGCTGCTGATCAGAATATGTCGAAACTCGTCTTCCAAGCGACACATCGCGAACTGGATCGCGTTCTCAGCTCGGTCCATAATCTCGTTATCGCTTCTAATAGATAAGTCGTCTATCAGTTGAAGTATTTCGTCGACAGCTCCTAGGAATTCTGCTTCTTCTTCAGGGGAGTCCTCCCAGTTTGAGTTGGAGTCGTGACATAGTATGATTTTCTCAGCCGATTCGAACCGGTGGGGACCACTGGAGTCTCCGTTGATTAAATCTCCGATATTCGAAAGCCGGTTATCGAAACTGGAGAAGATTGAAAGCATGTCTTCCCGTACTTCTTTCGGAGTATTGAGACTCTTCACGATATGTTGCGCCGTTGCCAGTACGCGGTCCTCCCCGCCTGTGTTTATGCTACTGGTTGTAGTGGTTACCATCTCTAAGGCTTTGCAAGTAAAATGAAAAAAAATAAATAAATAAAAAAAGTAGAGACAGAGACAGAGATGAGAGTTCGCTACTGAAATTGAAGAAATAATTAGGGATTTAGTTGTGGATACATTATTATTATTATTATTATAGTGATTGGCAAGTTTTATGGAGATTGGGAGCAGAAACGAAATGAAATTCAAAATTAACAAAACTGTTTGGCCGGCCACTGAATGAAACGATACGAAAAGAAACAAAATGAGAAAGCAGAGTAGACTGTAACGATACGAAAACTGGACTCACTGTTGGGAAATGAGAAAGGAGATGCCATTGGACAGAGGAGGTTCTGGGAGCTGTAAGTTGTATTTTTTGTTTTTTCAAATTATTTAGTTAGTTAGGATTTCAGTATTTATGAACTGGGTTTTGTCTAATTATTAATCAGGCCCAATCGTAATTTTTGATATTTTCTTTTATTTTTATTTTTAATATTATAAAAATATCAGTATGATATTTTCACGCCGCTATTCTTTAATCACTAATGTCCATAAAAATTTAAAAATTATAATATCTGATAAATTATTTTTATAATATTAAAAATAACTCTATCATAACTTAAAGTATTTATTTTGTATTTCTTTATTACATAATTTTTTAAACAAAATTAATTTATTTTTTTGAATATTTCATTATATTAAAATATTTATTAATAATTTTTAATGATATAATAAAAAAATATAAAAATTATTTTTATTTTCCAAATATTTTTTAATTATTATATATTTTTGTGTTCACTTCATGATATTATATATACTAAACAATATGTTTTAAATTAAAAAATTTAAGATACATAAAAAATATATTTATGTGGTATAAATTTTTTTGAATTAACATAGATAATAATTTAATTCTTATTTATTTTTAATTACATTATAAAAATACAAGTTCAATTATTAAACAATTTATTAAAATAAATAAAAAATATCATGATCTTATATTTGAGAAGAAAAATTATATTTATATTATTTTCATATTCTATAATAAAAAATTATTAATAAATACTTTAATATAATGAAATATTCAAAAAAATAAATTAATTTGTTTAAAAATTATGCAATAAAAAATCCAAAATAAATATTTTAATTTATGATAGAGTTATTTTTGACACTAAATAAATTAATGTATAAAATATTATAATTTTTAAAATTTTATGGATACTGACAAAATTAATGGGGTTGAAAATTTGGTGTTTCAAATTTTAGAACGGAGAGATCAATGCCCACTTGTTGTTTGTTATTTGGTCGCCGAGATTAAAATAAAGTCGCGTGTAACGTGGCATGACATATGAGTTAAATGTCAACGGGAAACCCACGTTAACTGATAGTTTCGTGGCCAAAATCGCAATCTAAAATATCTAAGGCGGCTAGCTGTGGAGGTGGGCTCCGGCTTGTTAACCTAACAAGCAGAGATGCATTTCTTTTGTCAAAATCATTGTCCTTACCGAGCGAATTTGTTTATTCCGATGCCGAAACCTTGTTTTAAATTTGAAGGTTTCATTTATTTTACGTTTCTGGTTTTTGTCAAACTCTTTGATTTATTTCATTACAACGTTGAAGTGTTGCTTGTAAGAAATTGAAAGGTAGTTAGATACTTGTTCTAATCACAAAATTAAGGAAGTAGCTCTCAATCCTGTTACGTTAGTAGTTGGCAGCATTTCGCTTGCCGCAAATTATGATGAAAAAGAAAAACCACGACAAGAGAGGCCTGTCTGTCTGTGTAATTGTAACAGCTAAATGAAAATTGGTTTCCATTTCAGAGCACATTGTGAAACGGTTGTCATTAATCTGCAAAGGAACTCACCACCGGTGATCGCTTTCCATATTTTCGCAAGGCGGATAATTATTCTATGCAAAGAAAGTGGGAAAAAAATAAACATAAATAAATAATACAAACAAAAATATCTTAATAAGGATTGTCTCTAGATGTTTTAACTTTTAACGAGTCAAATTTGCCTACTTTTTCCGTCATTCATGTGCTATCAGACAGAAAAACTAGAAAGTCAGAAGAGTCAAAGGTAGCCGCGGTAGCCACCATAGAGGAATGTCTCGGTCCCCATTCGAGTTAGCTTCCTCAAGCTAGTAACATAAATCTAAATGAAGGAATTATGTTTACACGTCTTTTATTGTTATATAGAAAAATTAGATAAGTAATTTACACGTCTTTTATTGTTATATAGAAAAAATTAGATGAGTAATTTACACCAAGTAAGTTTTTCAACGTTTCTCATCATGAATCAATAGCCTTAATTACTCGTTCATAATAATATACTAGGAAGTTGTTCTACCAACGGCTACTTGCTACTACTAGTCAATATATCACACGGACAGAGGTTTCTTTAGCAGTTCAAACAAAGGCTCTCAACCAGGAAGGTGCCAATTAATCTACAATCTAAAAATACGATATGTAACATGTTGAAAGTACTAGAAAAGAAGAACCCTTCTTGCTCCTACAAGACGCAGCTGCATGGCTCTGGAACATGGCATCCTAAGAAAGTATCATCCATTTCAAATAGAGGAATTTCCTCCCTCCCTCTCTCCTTCCATCCCTCACAAATTCATGATCCCCTTTCGCACAAGGAAAAGAAGAGCAAGTTTCACAAGGGAAATCCTCATGGGGTGAATTGATGAGGTGCAAACGGAGCAGGGGTACGGCTATTTCAAAATCAGACCAAATAAAATAAGAAAACTGGTGAATCTACAAGTGGAGCAGATTCTAAGTCCCAGCTGTACGTTCCTATTTGAATCATTTTGCTAAGACACTGCGTTGGCTTATTGAGATAAATGCCTGTTTGATGTCTCCTCCTGGTAATAAAACTGTATTGAGATATAAACCAACAAAGAAGAGAAAATATCTACAGTTAGTTACACATAGTATTTAAGCATAATAATATCTCACCGTGCTAGACAACTGGTCTCTTATACAGTACATGGACCTCAGCATGGTTTCTATAGTATCTTTGGCCAACTGGAACTTCACTTCCGACTCTCCTGGCTGAGGCTTAGCATCATTTTGAAGCTGCAGAATACATAAATCACAATTTTAACTTTTCACAAGTTCTCTACTACATGATTACACTAACTTTTAAAGAACTTATTTTACTTCAACACTAGTCAAAATTCACACGAGTTCAAATAGATAGTCACACACCTTCAAATTGATGACAGCTACCGGGTCAGCCATTTCTGTGGATTCCCTATCTGCCATGTACCATGTCATCGCCTTTAGCCGTGGCAAAACAACCTGATTATCATCCATCCAGAAATAAAATGTTTGATCGCTTGAGACCTACATAGAAGTGATCATCATGAAGCATAATCGAATGTCTGACCTGGTCCTTGAATACCTCTTCACGCCATTGTCTTTGAAACTTTTGTAACAAAAGGGTCAATAGTCTTTGTAGTTCAGGCAGAACCTCCTTGGGAAAGAGCTTCTGAATCTCATCCTTGCTGATATTCTCATATACACACCTTCGAATCAACGTTCGGAGGCATACCAAAAGCTGAACATCAAAAATAAGAATATAAGATACGGTAACTTTGACAAAGATTAACTCTACTTGAAGATCTTTCAGAATTAATTTTGCATTATCTACACAAATATTGCTACAACAAAAACTTACAGGAAAAGGAAAGAAAATGGGTTTACTGCACGGCTGAAGCTCTTAAGTCATAAAAATATCAAACATGTACTTTAATTTTTGACCTTCTAAATAAAAAATAAAAAATTTAAAAGGACTAACTACGTTACAAATGCATATAGAAGCTTTTACAAGTACGAATTCTGAGAAATTATATCATAACCATTTAAAATTTTTCAAATTTATTCACAAAATTACAAAAATATGATTTGAAATCAGCTGGACATTGTCACTAACATGTGCATTCTCAAAAGAACTAAAATTCAGCTAAGAATCAACAAGATACAGAAAGTGATTTCCTTGAAAATTATCATGAGATAAAACATTGAGAATCCGTACTGGGTCGAGGTCGGAATCGTTTTGGAGCTGAAGAATATCACGGATGATGTGTCGGTCGGCGGCGTCGAGACCGGTCTTGCGGGTTCCCCAGAGGGTTTGGAGAATGTACTCCACCGATTCTTTCGAGTTTGACCTAACCAGTAGCGGCAAGTGTCCCCAAAGCGTCTGCTCCATCGAATACAAGGTTAAGCCTCGTTTGACTCCTATATAGACTCTATGCCGAAGCAACAAGAACAATTGCCTTCAATTGGGATCTCAGTTTTTAATGGATTTCATATGGACTTGGGAATAATTATTATTTTATTCAATTATGAATGATTTATAATTTTTTCCAGTAAATTATCACAATAGCAATGAATTGGGGTGTTTTGAATAGATATTATAAATTTTATAGTAGTCAATAACATGATTTTTTATATTATATTATATAAATATTTGATTGGAATGGACGAAAGTAGAAATAATTTTTTTTTATTTATATATGCTTTAGACTTTTTAATTGCACAAACAACTTTTAAAATTATGAACCTAATTATATTAATTTAATGTGAAAAATATCTATAATATCCTCGTTTTCACTTAACGATTAAGCATTTGTAGACATTGCTCTGGTCCATCGATGTCATCATATATTCATATTAGTCTTAAAATAAAGTGACATTGAAAAGAAAAATGCACCCATTAACTGTGAATTTTCTCCTTTCAAAAAATAATTATTAGTTCTGTATACTTAATGCCAAATTTTATTTGCATTACAATTCGGAATTTGAGCACTACCTTTAGCCAAATTGTTGGTGCTCATCTGAAGACAAGGGCTCAATTCCTCGGATGGATAGTAAGGTAATCTTCTCCCTTTGGATTAAACTGAAATACAGTCTATGATCAAAATTGCTTTGAAGTTCTTGAAAAATAAATTCTAGCCTTTATTTTTTATAACGTGAATAAAAATTACAAAATAGTGATTGCATTATTGTGTACAGAGAGGGAGCAAAAATTACAGTTACTAAATATCAGACAATAAAGTTCGTAAATTCCTAAGCTAAATTAGTGTCTCACCATCACCAATAATCACCACAAGAACACATCCCATCTTTGAAATGGTGAAATCTGCTAGCATCTCTCACAACAATTTCTCGTTCAGTAACCATAGCTATTAACTTGATTGCATTATGGCAGTCCGAACAAATTCGATGGTTCTGCACAATTTGCAGTGGCGTCCAAATTTGAGTGTTGATCAGCCCGAAAGCTATTGCTAGTTTCTCACTGTGATATGCCATTACACGCTGTTCCTGTTCGTCCACATCAGGAAGCAGAGTTCTCTCCTCAGGTGCATAGCCATGCTTTGAGATTTCTAACATCAAGCCATCCACTTTCTGGTAAATCTCCTTTGTTTGGGCATGACTTTTATCTCCAGAAAGGAAAACATGCGGTTGTTTCCCCACTTCAATCCAACTACAAACTGGAAGCATTCTCAAACCCTTTCTTCTTAAAGTCTGTATGACCTCAGCAGCTTCCTTTAACTTGCCAGAACTGTTATATATATTCAGAAGCACAACATAATTACAAAGCTTTTCAGGTTCCATTCCATAAAGCTTCTCTGCCGCAAATTTCCCAAGCTTGAAGTTCCCATTTACTCGGCTAGCTGTTAGCAAGGCAGCCCACATATTTGTAGTAGGTTTGAAGGGTGCACTTCTAATTAAAGCAAAGGCTTCATCTAAAAGCCCCTCTCGACCCAATACCTCTATCATACAGGCATAATGCATTGCACGGGGTTTGATCTTGTGATCCCTACTCATGGACTGAAAAATTTCCCATCCACATTCTGATAATCCTGATTGGCTACAAGCAGATAAAACAGCAAGAAACGTAACATGGTTGGGTCTCATTCCCTCAAGAAGCATCTCCTCAAACAACTCAATGGCTTCCTCTCCACGGCCATGATTACCATATCCAGCAATCAAGGCATTCCAAGATATGACGTTCTTGCAGGGCATCTTATCAAAAACATGTCGAGCGTCTTCTATTCTTCCCCATTTGCAATAAAAGTCCACAAGTGCCGTGTTTGCAACTATGTCTAATCCAAATCCATGACGAACTAGGCTTGCATGCGCTTGTCTAGCATGTTCCCATGAAGCCAGCCTTGTACAAATCCTTATAATTATAGAAAATGTAAAATGATCCATTTTAACCCCAAAATCACGCATCTCATAATATAAATGGAGAGCTTCTTCACTGTATCCATGAAGCGCATAACCTGCTATGATTGAGTTCCATCCTACAGTATTCTTCTCCCGCATCTCATTGAAGATACCTTGAGCATCTTCAATGCTCCCACATTTACTGTACATGTCAATTAATGCACAAGACACAAAAGTATCCTCACCATCACCCATCTTCAAAACACAGGAATGCAGCTGCTTTCCCACAGAAATGAGTCCTAGTCCAGCAGATGCCCGAATCATTATGGCAAATGTCCGTGACCCACAATCAGAAAACTCTTCCCACATATCTAGAAACAACCAAAATGCCTCTAAATATTCTCCAGAGTCAGTCAGTCCTGCAATCATCATGTTCCACGTAACCAAGTTCCTCTCACGCATTTCGTCAAACAGCTTACGCGCATCAATCATCATACCGCATTTAACATACATCAGCAACACCCTGTTTCTCATGTACAGATCTGATTCAAATCCAGTACTTCGCATGTAATTAAACAATTTCTTCGCTTCCCTGATAGACTTCAAAGCTATACATGCACTGACCAATGCACGATAAGTGCTAGTCCCCACATCAAAGCCACCTTCAAACTCCAAAATTTCAAACAGTTCAAGCGCTTCTCTATACCTTTTGTTAAACACTAGCTTCTCTATCTGACCACAAATCCCTGCACTGGGTTTCTTGATCCGGGTCTCTTGCAAATCACTTTCTTTTAATTCCTCAATATTGATTTTATTTGGTTTAGGACGTGGCTTCAGCCCTTGCTCCATTAAAGAACACTTGATTCTGTGAAATGGATTCTTCCATTTTCTTTTATTGAAAGAAAAATAACACCCAGAAAACAAGGATTTCTCCTTGAAAACCTTATTACTTCCAATGGCAAAAGGAATGCCATAACTACTTTGTATCTGATCCAATGATATACTCTGGTAACGCAAAAGTGGAACCTCCATCTTTAAAACCAAAATACTAAACACCTACAGGTGCTGAGAAACGGTACTTAAGAACAAAACTAGCAAACACTAGCAAGTGCTGAAAAACTGTACCTGGAAATGGCGCTGATTGTAGCTTCGAAGGCTCAAGTTCAAATTTTACGAAAAGTGAAGGAGACGACGTTGTTGTGGATGATTTGCGGTGTTTTCTCTTCATGGTCAGAGAGACGAAAGCTGTTTTCAACAGGTTAACTCGAGCTTCCGCATCGAGGAATCCGCCCGAGTAGTTGCGGTAGTTGTAACGAGTTCGGCGCTTGAAAGTAGTGAGCATAAACGATGCGTTTTGTCACTTAAAAATCTTTCAATAATGTGAAGGGTACGGTGTCGTTCTATGACTAAAACATAAAATACGGTGTCGTTTCATTGCTCATAGAGTACTCGTTCCCCTTCGAATCCCCGCGTTTGAAACGTCAAATCTTCCTCACATGAAATAAGTCAGTAAGAAATTTGATTTTGCCAAGGTCTTACGAGCGATGTTCAGTTTTTGTTATGATATAATAATAATAATAATAATAAATAAAAATGGTACGACGACCTATCAGCGAAACAGTGTCGTATGGACGGATATATTTAATAAATTGAACCGTTGTGGTGCGAAGAGGGGAGGTAAAATACGAAGTATTGAGTTTCCAATGGCGCCCCACGATATACGCCGTCCGTTCAAACGACCGGCAATCTGCGATCAACAGAGGCCCAGGGAGTTCTCGCTGCAGCGCCAAGCACAGAACCGTCGCGATGCTCAACACGAGGTCCGCTGCTTAGTTTCCTCCGTCCTCTCCTTCCAATCCGATTCTCCAAAGCCCTCGCCCGAACTTGAAATCAAACTCGCACCTGAATCCGAATCCCAAATGGATATTCGTCAGGCTTCGAAGCTTAAAGGAGCCGAAGCTCGCATATTGTTCGCAAGTCAGTTGATGCTTCCTGAGTGGATGATCGACGTTCCTGATCGCTTGAGTCATGACTGGTATATTTTATTTCGATAAGGGTTTCATATTAGTTGAATTAGTTTAAGATGCCTCTTAAGTGGTTAGTGATTGTAAATTCATTCCTTCTAATTGAAAGTAATTAAGTTGCTATTTGATTCCTTCTAATTGAAAGTAATTAAGTTGCTATTTGAAATTTAGGCTTTTATTTCTAGGTATTTAATTGCAAGGCCTGATGGAAATCGATGCATAGTTGTGTCATGTATTGGACAACAGTTAGTAGAGTTCGAAATAGGTCTATTTTGCGTCATTTCACTTATGCTTCGCTGGCGGCGCAAGGATGAAAGACCAATCCAGTTCTTCTCCGTCGTATTGTATACTTGACTGCATATTTCATGAGGTACATGGATTCCTCTTTTCTCCAAATCTGTTGTGTTTTTGGTATGGTACAAATGCTTGTTGAAAATCTAATACAGTGTTTGTTGCTTGCAGTTGGATCAAACTTATTATGTGATTGACATGGTTTGCTGATGTGGATACTCTCTCTAAGATTGCACTGCAGAGTTCGGGCATTTTTGGTTGGACTCCAAGCTTGCTGAGACTGGGGCTTTTGATTGTTATATAATTATGGAATCTTGTTAATTTTTGTAGTTTTCAAATAATTTAAAAACTTATTGTTTCTCATATTTTTTTTTTGTGAGTTTTGATTTACTCATCTTCTGTTATGTTGGCCTCTTTTTTTTTCTTTTTTTTTTTCTTTCTTTTTTAATTTTTTACTTTTTTCAACTTTATTCTCTAATGATGTTTACATTGTTTCTTTTTAAGGCATGCACACTGCCAAACTGGAAATTCACCTCTAGCATTAGTTTGGAAGGAAGAAAGCTGTAATCAGACATTATTGAAACTGACAGTAAAGGACAGGTTCTGAGCCATCAACAGGTAGATTGAATTGCAAGTCTATACTTGTGCTCCCTTTTGTTCTCCTACCCTTTAATTTAGTTGTTTCATAAATTGATTATTTGTAATTTGCTAGAAATTTTGAAGCTGCACATAGATTCTTTTTTGTTGATTTTGGATGATGTTGGTCAAACCTGATCTTGATACAAATGTGGATGTTTAATAAATTTGTCTGTTCATTAGGAGCCATGTTTCAATAATTTATGGGGTCGGGGCTACTGCTTTGGCATGATCCCTTCATATCATGAACATTTTTTGTCATTCAACTTTTGGATCATACATACACCATACTGAAGCGGCAACCCTCCTATTTTTTGACTCTTAAGGGGTTAAGACACTGTACACTATAAAATTAACATTGCCGTTTAGCTAAGGAGAAATATGCCATTTGCTTAAGCAATTTTATAGCTGTTTTTATTATTTGTTAGGTACTATGAAAAGTTAATATATTTGAAAACTTGTTAATCAAGTTGAAATTTAAACCCTCACCCTATAATTACATGTATGTGACAAGTTACTGCTTTGGGGGTTTGTGTACTCATTATTTCATACAATAGTAGAGTGAACTGTATCTTCTTTGTATTTGTTTCCTTGAAAGTAACATATATAATTCTACTAATTTTTCGATGCATTATGCTCATAAAAAAGTTTAGAGGTATGGAGTCCAATGTTTGCAAAATTATGCTCAATGTGTAATTAAATACTGCTTTGAGGGTCTGCTCATTCATTATTTTCATACATTATCACCCTTGCTTCATTAATTCTTGCTGAAAGCAACATATATCATGCTACTAATTTTTTGTTGAATTACGCTCATAAAAAGGTTTAGAGGTATGGAGTCCAACGTTTGCAAAATTATGATCAATATGTAATTAAAGTATTATATGCACATGTAGTTTGTTGAATGAATACTGACCTCAAAAAATATTTTACTTATTTGTGAAATTCGGAATACATTTCTCTAAAGTTGAGCAATAATGGTTTTGCATTTGTAAAATGTACATTTCTCTAGAGTTGAGCAATAATGATTTGACTGAGCAGTATAGATACTGTAAAGGTAAAATTTAATTACAAACGCTAGCAACCGAAGTCAATGGAGCTCTTTGTTTTATGATGAATTATATGACTTTGCTTGTAACACGCTAAGTGTGAAAGTATTTTTAGATTCTGACTTGCTCATTTCATTCATTTTTCGTTTTCTTTGTATCAGGTAGTTTTGGAACTGCAAAATGACGGAAAACTACCTACATTAGATGATCTTTTTGTCTTTTTTGGATGCATAGACAGGGAATTCATTGAAAAGGTGCTGATCATTGTAAATTTCACATAAATTAATTGGATCTAACCTGTTTATCATTGTTCTCATCTAATGGATTGAAGTCTGCACCTACTTGGCTCTTATCATGCATTAATTTAGGAAGTTTTGTCACCCTTATCTTGACATGTCATTTGTGCTACCATGCGTTCTATAGCAATTGCATAAAAGCTGTTTTTGTCAATAAGCTGGAGAGTTAGTTAGGCTCAAAATAACACTTATAGTCGAAGAATGACAAAGAAAAAGATGAGCGGGCAGTCTGTGAGTGCTATAGAAGGAGCAAGATTACTGTTTGTTGCCAGCACCTTTTCTTTTGTGGTTAGAATTGAGCAGGGGTGCTCTCCTGCATATTCATTGGTCCCCCATTCTGATGAGGGATTGGTTGGACAGACTTATGGGTTTTGTTTACTGTGTTAATGTAGTCAGTGGTTGACAATTTCTGAGATTTTTACTAAATTTTGTTTTATAAAACTTTTGTTGATGTGCCAAACTTGTGAACTCTTGTTCCTTATTTATTTATTTTTCAATTTTCAGTCAGAACTGTAATCTGGTAGTCTTTTGAAGTTTGCTATAACTGATGGTGGATTGACTTTTGTGGATGGGAAGCTTCAGAGGGCCGGGCTGATTTATATTATCTTGGAAAGACCAATTGAGTGCGTGTGTTACAATAGTTACTCTAAGATTGGTATAAAGGTGTATACTTATGCTCTTTGTTCTGTATTTGCATCAACAGATCCAAATATCCAACTCGGTTGAAATAGTTAATATTTGCCCTCCAAAAGTTTGAAGACAATCCCCTAACAATTGAACCTCCGCTTTCCATTAAAATGAGTTCATGGTTCTTTTGACAGATTTTAGATCATCCTTTGAATTAAGATCAGCCTCATGAAATGCCACATCAACTCTTAGAAACTTTCTACATTATAGCATCCTTGGAATTTGCACTGCAGGTTATGTTTCAATACATCATTCGACATACTCTAAAGTTTTATGATCTGCTAGGTTATATTGGCTCAATAGATGACAAAGAAAATAAACCTGATGATGTCGGGATGGTTGGTAGATAGACAACTGGGCTTTCGTTAGTGTCACCATTTGCACGGATAGCTCCTCATGACTAGGAGACTTTGATATGAATCCAGTAAGCAGCAGTTTATCTGTTGCTCTTGTCAAGTGACTTTTACTTTAGTTGGTGTATATATTTGGTTTGTAATTTTTTTCTTGTTGAGTTTTTGATTAGGGAGAACTTTGCTGCTGCAAATATTGTATACTAGCCAAGATACATAAAAATATAATTTGTTTTCGATACAATTTTGAATCATATATAGTAAACATTATTTGTGTCAAATGTCAACCGTCAAGAGACTGAAAATTTTTTAAATCTTATTGTTTTGAGAATATTTAACTTGTAACACTGGGACATAAATGGAAGCACATTTCGGGCAATACTATCTACAATATGATTCAATATGCCAATGTGTTAGCCTCACAACCATCGTGGACGCAAGCCAAGACATCTTTGTAGTCCCTAGAAATGGTGAAGGAATCGTAAACCATGCTATTGCTGCTTTTCTTGTACTCAAAGAGAAGATATGAATGGTTAAATGCCGTCAGTTTGACAAATCCCCAATCATAGTCTCTGTATATACTCCAGCGAGGGGGCTCCCGGCTGAACTTTGACAGGTGAGCCCCTCCTCCACCAACAACTACATGGATTGTGCCGTTCACAGCGCCGGAATAATGATCTCTTTCTGTATTCACACATTGATTCTGTACCACCAGCACAAACAAGCACTGATAAGAGAAATGTTGTGTTTTCTGAAATTAGGTAATCAACAGTTACGAAATTCTATGTACTAGCAAACCTAGCAGTATAACTGTATATCTCTATTGTCTGTAAATGAGAGTAAAGCCCAAATTCAATCAAACACAATTTTACAGTCTAACATTATTCTAGCTGCCCTGTGTGAGCTGGAGTTGGTCACGTGGTATAATCGTGTTCAAACTGTACCTATATATAACTTTCTCACTCTCTTGGAAAACTATACTACCCAAAATATATGACAAGTTTCCTAAATCCTTGATGCAGCACCTAAATAAATTGGCAGATAGCCAATGGGCACTTGCATACAGAGTAAATTAGCAAGCTAGTCCGATGCAGCCATCAAAGGTTGTGAATGTGTTCCATTGTCTCACAGGAGGGGAGAATCATAGTGAAATCCTTAGAGTAATGTACCCATGATGACATTGTATGGACTACTAGAGCATAAGATCAGATGGAAATTGGATTTGAGAAATGATCTTCGCATTGAATTTTCCATACCTGGTAGATTGGGCAAGTCCTTTCATAGTTATGGACATGGCCATAAAATGCAATGTCAACCTTGTACTTCTGCCAAAGCCTCTGCAAACTTTCCCTTCCCATGGGTTCTTCAAATGCACCTTCCTTGCCGTACCAATAGTCTGAGGAATACCCGAGTACACGATGAGCAGCAAAGATGAGCCAAGGCTGCTTCTGTCTGTCTACTGATGCAAGGCATTGCTCAATAAACGTATATTGTTCAGAACCGTCTCTCCAATCATGCTCGCTGTCGGCTATACAGAAGTGAAACATCCCATAATCAGTTGAATACCTGCCCATTTATAGATTTTGACCATTAATCAGGACATAGGCTAAGAATAAAAATAAGAATTTGCTTAAGAAAAAAAAATAACTCCCCTTTTTCCCAAGAAAATGAATTTTTAAATGGCAGAGAGTGCATGCAATAAAATATGTTATCTGATACTGCTCACCGAGAGCTCAGCTTGTGGTAATGGATGATGTCCTAGGCTTCATTTGGGATTGTGGTTTCCGTTGTGTTTCTGTTGTGCTTTTAAAGGACCAAGAAGTAAAGTGTTTGGAAACATTGACTTTTAGTGAGAACTACTATTTGACATCAATTCATTGACCAAGGCTTCATTTGAGATTGTACCTTCCGTTGTGCTTTAAAAGAGGCAACAAATAAGGTGCTTGGTGACACCAATTTTTAGCGAGCCCCAGTTGTTTCACATCAAGTGATTTCAGCCCACAACTGTAGTTTCAAAGGGGAGGAATTTTCTGATCCATCTTCATACCACTTTGCTTCCTTTTTAAAAGGTAGTATCAAAGAATGCTCTTCTAATTAACCTGCTATTTGCATTGCTTTGTTGCATGGTGTGGTCAAAGGAGGTAAATCAACAAGGAGCAGCATTGTTGGCATGTATCGGGATTGCTCTCTTTCTCACACTGATTTTTCCACCTTAATAAATGCTGAATTCCATTCTAATATTTCAACATTATTATTTATGCTAAACTCACAAACTTGATGGCCAATGCCTAATGGCTCCTAATAATATTCTTAACCTCACATTGTTGGAGCTACAATTACTAGAGCAGACAATATATAGGAGTTACCAAAACTTTGCTCTGTTCTCAGCAGGAACATAAAACATGGTCTCTGCAGGCACACCACATTCTCCACCTGAATCTGTATTCTCATAAAAGGATCCTGTATTTGGCCAATCACGTTCATGATTACCACTGCAAAAGAATCAATCCAAATATGCTTCAACCAGGGCCATCAATTAAAAGCTTAAAAACTATTTTCAAAACTCATGGCAAAGATTCTCCAGGCAAATAGACAAACCTTCCAATCATGTATGGCACAGTTGATGCAATGGGCTCCACCTGGGCTGTGAATTGATCCCACTGCGAAATGTATCCATTTGAATATGTTATATCTCCTATGTGGAAAACTATGTCAATATTGTTTAAGTCCCTAATTAGCTGGTCGGTTGTGTTTAGTGAACCAGGCTGATAATTACTGTACTCATTTGAACTATCACGCTCAGCCTGAAAAATATTGGAAGAAATACAGATAGTTAAATAACTCAGTTAGCCTGCATCCTTGTTATAAGAATACACAATCATACAAATAATAATTATGCAAGGGAACTATAGAAGAGCTCGCACCACATTAAATCCTTAACAGGAATCTCAAGCATCTTAGTTGTGGATGAAAGTTATTTTCTTCGACCACCAAATGACAGGGTTCAAAATATGTTGTCATCAAATATTTAGATTTTAAAATGCATTATTATACAAAGTACTGGTTGGAAAGGCTATTTGGAAAATAGAAACTTTAAACACCCAGAATCCAATTAAAAAGTAACTTCACAAAGAAAGCAAAAGGAATCACTGTACATGCAGGAATTTTATCCCCCCTCTGACATGCATAAACAAATAAAAGCAGATCTGCCAATACAAAGATGCCATCATAAATCTTTTAATACAACATTCATTGTTATGTCTCCTCTGCTATCTATATTCAACAAGCACTTCAGAATGGTCAGTCAACACTACCTTTCCCATGTCACCAAAAATTATGACACGCTGTAAAGAATCCTGTCCAGGATATGGTGATGATCGAAATGAATAGATCTTGCTCCAAATATATGAACCATTTCGTAAGAGATGGCCCATCCTGTATGTATATCTGAAAAACCATTGGCGAAACCTAATTAACAAATAACATTTCAAATTATGAACATTTATAAAACTTAAAAGACCAATCTTCAAGATGCATACACAAAGTTAGGCCATAAATTTTTCAAGAAACTTGTGTGTATGAAACCAGGATCACGCCAGCCAACTGTTCTTGCAGGTGAACCTGCATAGTAGCAAGGTAACCTTATTATGAACCTAATGTAATGCTGCAAGTTGAGCGTGAGATTTTCATGATGCTTATAATTAAAGCAAATTGGCAAGAATTAGTAATATGACATGAGATCAAACGTGTCCTACCACACATGTCACCCTGAAAAAATGTGAGTGTCCCAGCTGGTGAACGTGTTTGTAAGTCTCCCTTCAAACCCCATTCAACAAACGGAGCAGCTTCATTAATTTTATAGCCGCTCGTCCAGGTCACAGTCATCTACAAAGCATATAAAATGCTGTTCAACTAAAAAGTTCACTTCCAATTGGGCAAACAACACATAAGAAAATAATGGGCCACAAAACTGATTTAACAACCATGTTTGCTAAAACAACAACATTCCAGCAGCCAAAGATCTCTAATTAATTCCAGTAAAGTTTGTAAATGAGTTACATGGCTCAAAAGAAAATTAATGCCACTAAAAAGACCATCATCTTGGAAAAAAAAAGGAGATTATGTCAATCCTCTGGGTTTTACAACTCTGTCAAATTTCATGTCGTCACGGAGGACATACTTACTGAATAAACAAATGTAGAACTCTACAAAACCAAGAATAATTGTTCTACATTTCAGAGATATTATATAAGCTCTGTCTAGCTTGGGGCATAATACAGGATGAACCCTATTGTAATTAGCAATTATAAAACTTCACAAAACAATAATAAGACTTGTCATCAGTTAGAAACCAACTAACTTCATTCCAAGACTTCCCTTGAGCAAGCCGTGGATAAAGAGGAGCTTTAGGATAGGCAAATGATATGAAATTTGAAACTGCCACCAGTTTGGGCTGCAAAACCCAAGAACAGAGTCAATCCAAGTTAAATGTTGTCCAAACTCTTCAATGTATTAGGACTACGATGTAGGAAGTATGATGTATCAAAATGACTTATTTACATGTTTAAAAAAATGTAAGGCAAAAAACAATGGGTGAAAGATACATTAACTCACATTTGACAACCCGCTTGAAAATAATGCAAAGGAGAAATCTGCCCGCTGATTTATAAGCTGAAACTTCAATGAAGCTTTGCCTGTCTTTGTATAGTCTGGATTGGATTCGTTTGCATATTTAAACTGCAACAGAAAATTCCAAAATCACATGGATTCTTCATAATTAACTTTGATCTCAAATTACAGTCCACACTGCACAAACCTTAATTGGGGCTGAGCAGATATATGGTGTCTGTTCCTTTGGATCATTTAGAGGTGGACAGGTTGTCGAGCTGCCATATCAAAATGAATATTTTCTAACATTTGAAACTTAAACAATATAAAATTCCTAAATGATGACCATCAAAGGACATGAATTTGGTCATACAAACATATCTATGAGAAATTAGTTGGTTGAAGCATGGAGTTCTTGTAGTAATTTGTCTTAACAATAAAATTTTGAGCAATTCACAGTGGACCCAAACGGACATTACTTGAATTTCCCAGGAGAGAAGACTCCAACCCAATCGTCCACTAATGGATCATTCCACATGAGATTCACAGTTACCCATTGAGTATCCTCCCCCTGCAATCATATAAATGAGAGCAGAACTCAACTTTGTGCCTTAAAAATCAGTAAAAATATAAATAGTTCAAGATGACAACTTTTCCAGCGAGCAAATCCTATTTTTATAGGAAGATTTTAACATTTAAAAGTACATCACTCTTATCACGGAAAAGGCATAATGGTTGGATATAATCATTAAGGAAACTCTCCAAGAAAGTATGGTTGACAATATAAGGGAACCACCATAAGGTGAGCCTAATCAATGCAAGGAAAAATGATTACTGAACGTCAAATTAGAATGATTTCCTGTAAGTAGTTGATATATTTAGAAACAGAATTCAGCTTGATTCTCAGTATCACTAACAGGAAAAATGTAAAATTCAAATGATCAGCTACCTACACTATACCAAGGTAAATGATATTAAATTTTTCAATCATCACCACTAACCTAACTTTCCATAAAGTTAGGTTTCTCTCAATTTTTTTTTAAATCATTCATGCGTATCTCGTAGCACCAATTACCCAAAAATCAACTAACTATGAGCAAAAGTAGCCTATACCAGAAGTAGCTGAAACGCAAAATTCAGAACATATATTGAAACAAAAACAACTAAAACATGGATTAAAATATGAGCAAAATTTATAAAAGTTGTTGCCTTTAAACCCAGAACAACAGGGTATGCTCTCATAGAAGCGGAGTGACTGAGAGCAAAAACAGCTTTATGAATCTCAATCTTGGATAGCGGCTGGTCTCCAAATCCATTAATATGCGCCCAACCCAAGTTTGTATTTACAATAAGAGAAAACAAAAATACCGACAAAAAAACAGAGACTTTGAAGCTCCAACACTCCATTCTTAGATTGCAACAGAAAATATCCAATACTCAAACCCCAAATTTAATACAGTTGGCCGACGTCTGATGCCATTCAGATTTCTTTCATTATTCCTTTTTTGAATTTTGTTTCTGGTTATCCTTCCTAAAGTAAAGGAAGGGAGAAGTAAGAAGTCTAGTTTGCTTTTGAAGAAACGTGATCCCTTCTTAGTTCTGTTTGTGAGGATGACGCTGGATTTGAAAGAGAGAAAAATCGGCAATAGATCGTTGGTTTGGAAGGGAGCGTAGAATGTCGCTGGAATGGGTGGCAATTTGAATAAACGGGTCGGATTTGGCTCAACCTGAATATTATCACGATCAAGACCGGATTTAACTCAACTCGAATACTATCACGATTAAGAATTATTCGATAAAAATATAATACGGTTATTATTTATATTAAAAAATATAAATTCAAATAAAACATAATTATTATATAATTATTCGTTTAAATACGATTATTTATTTCGACATGAGTATTCATTTAAATATAATTATTTATTTAAACATAATTATTCACTTAAATCTGATTATTCGTTTAAGTATGATTATCTATTTAGATATGATTATGACATGATTATTTATTTAAATTTATTTAAATTATAATAAAAAAATTAAAAATAAATTATATAATTAATTAAATTATAAATAAATTTAATTGTTAAAATAAAATTTATTCTATTCTATTCTATTATTTTAAAATTTATTAAAATTAAAAAATATATAATCAAATTTAAAATTAGTTAAAAATCTTACTAAAAGAGTGCTTTTAGCTTGAGAAAATCGAATTTATATCCGATTATTAACCAAATTCGAAAACTCCTAATTTTGTCCAAAAATTCTAATTTTTTATTTTTCTTCTAACTCTAAAAATAGTGGTTAAAACTTAAAATTAATAGACTAGAAAGCTTTAAAATGATGAAAAGTTAATTTGAATGAGAAATTTGAAGAAATTTGATTTTATGATGAGAGAGAATTTTTCATTTAAAGAGAAAGGAGAAAAGAAGTGAGTTACGGGTGAAAAGAAAAAAAGAAGAAGAAGAATATTTTTGGACAATAGAATCATTTAAAATAAAGATAAAAAGTCTATATTGCCCTTATAGATTAAGAGTGAAGAAGAAATAAGAAAAGGATAAAATGAAAATTTTATGTTCAAAAGTTGAAAATAAGATTGATTTCGTACCCTTTACTTCTTACCTTTATAACTCTTCCAGTTTAACTCATAATTAATTGAAATTTATTTTAATGAAATCCTCATTCTATTATCTTTCATTAAAAAAAATGGCTTGTCAATCGGACATTTCAATCAGTGAAAATTTGCATTTAAAGATAAAGTACACAAAATGACTTAAGAAATTAATTTCAAAACTCTTACTTACTACCTTTATTTCTCTTCTAGTTTAATCCAGAATTTATTGAAATTAATTTTAATAGAATTCTTAATATGTTAGCTTTTATTGAAAAAAAATTGCTTATCAATCGGACTTTCAAATCAAATAAGGTGCACAAGAGAGAAAACTAAACTCACTGCAGTGAGAATTTTCTTGCTATAGCTGGAATTTTCGCCACAGTAATTCCTTTGCTGCAATAGGACCACTTCTTGCTTTTTCATTCTTATACTTTTCACTTTACGATTCTATTTCTCTTTCGTTTGAACTCTGATTTATCTAAATTTAGTTTTATAGAATTTTAAATTTGTCCATTTTTATATGAAATAAATATATTTCAAATTGGATAATCCAGCTAAGAGAAATTCATGATTGAAGCACGGGTGCATAAAAGAGACCTTATGACCAAAATTTTTCAATCACTCTAAAACTTTTTTGAAGCCTTTTAGATCACCAATTAAGCTAATGTAGAGTTAATATATCAATAAAAGGAGAAAAATAGACACTTAAATATAAATTTTATAAAATTATGAAATACCCTTAAGGGATAAAATGATAAAATTGCCCTTACTTTAAAAAATAGGTGTTATATTCCTTTCCTTTCAAAATTGTTTTATCCTTAAGGCTATTTGAATCACTTCTTCGATGCTTTGGTTTTCTGATAGTGATATCTTTTTCCTAATTTTTAAGTTTAGGCCCTCCACAAACTTTGCACGTAGACTTTTTTCATTAGTAAATTCTGGCATAAACTCAATCAACTCTCTCAACTGCATCTCATACATTATGATTGTCTTCTCCATCTGCTTTAATCTAAGAAACTCCTATTTTTTTTATTATAATAAAAGGGATTATAGTATTAGTTCTAAAATTATTACACAAAACTGCCCTAAGTTAACTATTCATGGCTATGCTACCTTTTAACAATCGAATTAACACCTTTATTTTGTACTTATCCTTTAATTTCATGTCGTTTAGGTTACCTTCC
>JAWDEX010000016.1:6245013-6260634 GCA_035221805.1 Trichilia hirta
TATATATATTATTGTATATTTTTTTAATAAAAATATCTTTATTTTATTAATCATAGTTATTAGATTATTATATATTTTGCGATACTAATACGATGTTAGCTAACATAATAAAAATAATAACATTATTTTTTATACTTTTTATTAAGTGTAAAATATTTTCAACCATTAAAATTTAATCATATAATTAAAAAATGAGAGAATTTCTAATAATTAAGAGAAGGAAAAAATAAAAATATTTATATTAATATTGATAGCGATATAAAATTATATATGATAATTTGAGATATTTTTAATAAAATAAAAAAAATCTTTTTTATATATAATCCTTTAAGTATAAATTTTTAAATTTGAATTTAAAAACTATACTCAAAATTTTTCAACGCAACATGAATTTGTTCAAATTTTTTTAAGTTTTATTAATAATTAATCATGATTCGGTGAATTAATTTCACCTTAAACTTTATTAATACAAAAAATTTAGTGATAATTTTTTAATTACTTTTATAAATATATGTGGATATAATTATTATCATCAAGGTTTATTTTATGGGATTCCTCTAAAATTTCTCAAATTTTCAATATTTTATAATATACTACACTCTATTTTTATTAAATTGTTGATATATATGTCAATTTTAATTAAATAATATTAGAGAAATAAATTTTTTATATAATTATATGAATAGTAATATTTATTTTTATATAATTTATATTTATTAATTATATTAATGTTATATTTAATTAATTAGTTAATCAATTAATTATATTACATTAATTTGTATAAAAAATTATATTTTTAATATTATTTTTATAAAGATATTATAATATACATGCAATAAAAAACTAATAAAATAATAAATTATGCTAAAAATTTATGTTATAATTCAAATAATTATGTTATAATTCAAATTATCACCCTTAATCATAAATCTTTTAGATGCACGTTTTTTTAATCTTTTATTATTTTTTTAATTTAAAAATATAATTAAGTGTATTCATTTATTTATTTAAATACGATTATGACACGAATTTATTTAAATTCGTTTATCCATTTAAACCTGATTATTTGTTTAAATTCGAATATTTGTTAAAACTCGATTATCAATTTAATTCGATTATTCATTTAAATTCGATTATTTATTTAGATGCGATTATCTATTTAACTAATCGTATTATAAACGAATAAATGAATTAAAAAGATTAAATTTGAATATAACTCTATTATTATTCTTGTTAATTTTTTTAAATTTTAATTTATTTAATATTTTGTATTTGTATTAAATAATTATATTATAATTCAAATTATCACCCTTAGTCACAGGGAAAGTTAGGATACATTCACCTCTAAAACACTTCAACTGCCTGAATATGCCTATCTTTTAAAACTTTGCAAAATTATGTCACATGAGACTCAAAATTACTTAAATATCCTCAAAATTAAGCAACCTATGCGGCATAACTCCACCTGTACCGCCTCTCCATTTTTTAACTTTATAACTGATCATTAATATAATTAACAAGTTAAAAAAAAATAAATTTCCAATTTCTTAATTAGTCGAAAATTCCAGAAGTAGAAAGATTGAAAAAATTAAAATTGAAATTTGTAAATTAATATACATTTAGTATATATATATATATATAATAACAGAGTCAAATATATTATATATAATTCACTTAAATTATTATAAATCAGCAACAAAATTTATTTTTTTAAAATACAAAATATATAAATATTTATAATAGTCAAGTTGCTAATTTTTAGTATATTTCTCCCCTATTAAATTAATTATACTTTATAGCGATGTGAAATTCATATTCGACTATTTTCGTAATTAAAAAAAATAGTTAGGGTATTTATGATTTATTGCACAATTGGCAAGAGTTAAGTAAATTTTTTATTTTGACATTATAAAAGGTTTGAAGATAAATAAATAATTAAATTAGCCATTGGGTGCGGTGTCGTTTTCTTTTATTTATTAATATGCTGCCTCTTTCTCTCACTGTTATTTTGGTAATTATATTAGTACAACCCTTTTTTATTTACACGTGTCATGTGTAAATGAAGTTGTGAATATGAATTATGTACAGTACAAATGATCATAACAATGATTTTGAATAATTACAGTGATATTTATATTTATAAACTGTATTTGATTAACCTTTTATACAACATCAATTGAAATATACTCATTTATCTAAAAGTTTATATTAATAGCATTATTTTTTTTTTCTCTACATAGAATATAGTTTTTTTAGTTTAACTCTTCAAATTTTGGATAATTTTTTTTATTTTAATACCTAAATTTTACATAGAATTTTCTTTTATTATTGTAAATAATTTAAATATATTTTAATGTTAATTTTTATTGATTTAGGTAAAATCCTAACAAAATCAAAAGAGAGCTACTGGTAATTCAATGATTAACGAACATAAGTGACGATGATTCTTTTTTCTAAAAGAAAATTTCAATAAAATAAACAAATGTATTTATTATTATTATATCTTATTTCATTCACAAATGCAAAACAAATAAATATATCTTCCAACATATGCTAGGATAATTAAATTGTGATATTGTACTCCAAATAATATAATACAACTAATAATTATCGTATGTTACTTAGTAGTTAATTTATTATTATTATTATTATTATTATTATTATTATTATTATTGTGACAGTTATAATTATATAGCACTAATTAATAATTGAAACATATAATGTCACATTGAAAAAAAAAAAAAAAAATTGTCTCAACTTTAAAAAATAGAATTACTCAGTTCTTTATACTTTATACATAAGACTTGTAGACAAAGAAATTAAAAATCCCAAACACACTAATATTCATTAAAAGCTTCTTTATTCTGCAATGTATATTTTCAACATTCGTGGATAATCCATTTTATTATTATGGACCCCTTTCAGGTTTAAGTAAAGAAGATTCTGTAATCAGAAATTACTTCAAGAAGCTAAAGTGATGGGTTCACAACCATCATGTACACAGGCTAACACATCTCTGTAGTCCCTTGAAATGGTGAAGAAATCATAAACTTTTCCATCACTACTCTTTTTGTACTCCACGAGAAGTGATGAATGGTTGAATGCTGTCAGTTTGACAAATCCAAAGTCTGAATCTTTGTAAAGACTCCAGCTTGTCTGTACAGGGCCAAAATTTGATAAATGGCTTCCTCCCCCACCAACAACCATGTGAATGGTTCCATTAACGGTGCCAGAATAATGCCATTTTTCTGTATTCACACACTCACTCTGCATTGCATTTACAAAAATTAGCAGGATCAGAAACATACCAACAAGTATTCTGATTTTGGTGGGACAGACACGAGATTCATTCATAAATAGCACGCACTCAACCACTTGCTTTATTTCATCCCAAAAAACAGTCTTGATAGATGGTGTAGTTATGTTTCCAGAGAATAGATTGAAGATGTGAGACAACTCCATATAAATGTTAAGCAATACCTGGTAAATGGGGCACGTTCGTTCATAGTTGTGCACATGTCCATAAAACGCAATGTCCACTTTGTACTTTTGCCAAAGCTTCTGCAAGCTCTCCCTTCCCATGGGCTCCCCAAATGTTCCTTGCTGCCAATAAGAAGATGAATAACCAAGAACACGATGTGCAGCGAAGATCAACCAAGGTTGTTTCTGTCTGTCTGCTGATGCGAGGCACTTCTCAATGAACTTGTATTGTTCTGAACCCTCCCTCCAGTCATGCTCACTGTCAGCTATACAGAAGTGAAACATGCCATAGTCTGTTGAGTACCTGTAAGGAAAAATTGCTATGATGGATAAATATTAAAGGGTCAAAACCTGAAGAAAATGGAAATATAGGCAGAAGATGCTTATACAAATACCATGCTGCATCATGTTTGTGGAAAAATAGCAAGCAAATTAAATGTTATTTACCTTTCTTAACAACCAACACCTACCATCTTATTTGCATGAATTGGCAACAACAATAATTGAAAACAAGTTAATTTCCATTCTAACAAAATTTGCAACATCTGTGTACAAGTTTGGTATAGAAGTAATTGTATTTACTCTTATCTATTCATCAATGCATTATGCTTATCAAACTCAGGGTTCTAGACCAAGAATACACTTAGTATTGTCAGCTTCTACTTAACTTTAGAAGCACAGCTGAGAAAGCGTTTGGTAAATACTAACTTTTAATGGAGACCGCTAACTTTTTCACTAATATTTCACACCTTGTAATTCCATCCTACGGCCATTGTGGCTTTAGTCTACAATACCTCATTCCCCAACATACCCAGACTCAAACTACAAGCTTGCCTTCTTAAATGTTGCTACCAAATGTTTTAAACCTATGACATCATTTTCCTAATAACCTTTGCTCAAGAACTCAGAAAGAAAGTATGCTTCTTACCAAAATTTAGCTCTGTTCTCAGCAGGAACATAAAACATGGTCTCAGCTAGAACACCGCATTCACCACCTGAATCATTGCCATCATAAAAGGATCCTGTCCCTGGAGAATCACGCTCATGATTGCCACTAGGGAAGGAAAAATAAATTGGTTTAAGTTCCAAATCACATAGAATAAAGTCATGCCCATAAGGCTATAAGCTGATTATATATGCCTGACAGCAAATGCGTATTCAATATGTAAACCTTGCAATCATATACGGCACAGTTGATGCAATGGGCTCCACCTGTGATGTGAATTGATCCCACTGTGAGATGTATCCAGTTGCATATGTAATATCTCCTATATGAAAGACTATGTCAATGTTATCCAAGTCTTTGATGAGTTGATCTGTGGTATTAAGTGAGCCTGGCTGATAATTTTTGTACTCGTTCGAGCCATCACGTTCCGCCTGAAACATGAAGGAAGTATGTTATCTTCTTCACATGCTCTGTGCAGAAAGAATGTAAAATTTTACGTGGTTATAAAAGGAAATCAAAGTATCGTACAACAGTCATTCAAATTTGAATGGACTACTTTTTTCCAATTAAAAAACTGGTCAATGATTAATAGTAGAGAATGGAAGATAGCAGCCACTGGGCTAAGTAAAATATGAAAGATGAAAGATGATCAATGAAAGATGATGTTTTGTTTTCTCTTGTTAATTAGTTGCACCAGATGCAAGAGAGTACACTTGTACAAAGTAATTCAGAAGAGCAACTATAGTTTAAGAATAAAGACATCGGTATCTATAGTTCTGTCATGATGATAGGCAATAATACAAAGGAAAAGAAGGTGACACCAGATGCATTCAGGAATCAGGAAAATGTTTCTTGGTGCCTGTTCTTGCCAAATACAAATAAGAATGGTGAAGAAAATGTGGTTTAAAATGTAAAGCTCTTAAGCTTAACTTGTGAAGACAAAGCAGTGAACATGGTCCAAGTTAAGTAGTTTTATGTCAACAAAGAGAAGCACTTAGGAAGGATGGTCCTAGTAGGACCTTCTAATAGAAATATATCATGGGTTGTATGTTCTCTCCCGTTGTTATTATCAATCAAATGATTGGTGAATTTCAAAATGAATGTGTATGTAACCAAATTTTATTGCATAGGTTTATCAACGACGTGGCATGTCCATCCCACTTAAGATTTTCTCGTCAACCAAACCATTATTCATAAAAGGAAACCATTGTAGGCCATTATTCCATTCTTTCAAATATATTCCACTGAAATTACCTTTCCCATGTCACCAAATATCACAACGCGCTGCAATGAATCCTGCCCTGGAAATGGTGATGACTTGAAAGAATAGGCCTTGCTCCAAATATAGGAACCATTATGTAACTTATGACCAATCTTATTAAGTATACCTGGAAACAAACAATTAATCTCACCACACCATCAATAACATCTATCACTCATGCTCCCAGTTATTTGTTAAGACATGAAATTTGCCAGTTAAGATATTGCGTACAATGAATTTGGCCACAAATCTTTCAGAAAAGTTGTATGGATGAATCCAGGATCACGCCAGCCAACTGTTCGTGCCGGTGAAGCTGCACATTATGAAACAAAAAAAAGCTTATTTGCTGCCATTGCATTCAATCCCCACATATTTGGGAAACTGTTTTCCCAGTTTTAGGGGCCACATGAGTTAGAGAACTTCATAAGCTTCTGCTAAATTTTAGTAGTTGTCCGGAATTCCTAACTATGCAAATGGTCACTGTGAGAAGGCAAATTGTATGGAAGTTAAGAAAGGCAAAGAAGGAATGCTTTATAATAATTGACAAGCAATTACACCAGAGGACATGGATCATACCACACATGCTGTTCCGATGAAATGTCAATGTTCCAGCTGGTGAACGGATTTGAGATTCTCCGTTGAGACCCCACTCAATGAAAGGTACAGCTTCATTAATGTCATAACCACTTGTCCAGGTTATGGTCATCTGTAGAAGGTAAGATAATGCTTATAAAAATTTGGGATCATATTTAAATCACATCATGAAAACATAAAATTATAATGCTTATAAAAATTTGTGATCATATATGAATCACATCATGAAAACATAAAATTTCACCATAAACTTAAACATGCTCATTTGTTCTAGTAAACTAAAACCTACCTCATTCCAAGATTTCCCTTGAGCAAGACGTGGATAAAGGGGCACCTTTGGATTTGCAAAACTTACGGCGTTTGAAACTGCAACGACTTTTGGCTGCAATATACAAAGCATCGTCAGGCCAAACTTGGTTTGGAAAGCTAAAGGTATGACAGTATAAAAACTTCATGATAATTGTATAAGGAAAACAAAAATACTCATCAAAATATAGGCGAAAACAATGCTGAAAACACATGATATTTTGAAATATGCAGATCAATGAAACTGTAGAAAAGAGAAATGGATGAAACTTACTTCTGACAAACCGCCAGAAAATATTGCGAATGAGAAATCTGACCGCTGATTAATCAGCAGAAATTTCAAAGTCCCTTTGCCTGTTCTCGTGTATTCAGTATGGGATTCATTGGCAAATTTGTACTGCAAAAGATATTTATACAAAGCATTGATAGTAGATGTTAATATCAAACAAAGTTTACATTGCATTAATACATACCTTTATTGGAGCTGAGCATATATATGGAATCTCGGAATAATCATCATTCGGTGGACAGGTAGATGAGCTGTAACAACAGAATAGCCAACTCAATCCACAAGCGAGAAGATAAATAGAAGAAACAAAAACATGCCATTGCACTCATAAAAATGGCACAGTAAAGAACAAGATTACAAAGTAGACTTTACTTGAAGTTAGCAGGAGAGAATACTGCAACCCAGTCATTCACAGATGGGTGCGGGCATTCAAATTCCACAGTTACCCATTGAGAATCCTCCCCCTGCACATTAAACCAAATCAGGCATTGTTTACACAATGCAACCACCATTAAACTCAGAGAAGACGAAGGACATTTCTTATTTCAACGATTTCTTGGCTGTCCAAGAGCTTAAGTATATGATGGTTCTTCGCTTTAAAGTTTTTCTGCTTGTGGTGGTAGCAAGGGAGAAAATGGTACAACAGCTGCCATTAGTGGTAATGCTGCAAATGATGATGAAGAGAAACCTTTACTTTCGGCTCTTCAGTTAGATTAGCTGGAGCTGCTGGACTAAGAGACTTAAAAATTGTTTGTTTTGAGTTCAGCTAAGGGTGAAAATGCGTTAGTCCTTAATATTTGGAATTTCGGCCTATCATAGTACACCGGTGAGTCCAGAAATAACAAAACGTCCTTATTAATTAATTGTCTTTTTTAAGGACCAATTCATTAGTTTTTTTTTTTTTTTTGTTAATTAAAAAAGGAAAAAATATTGTAAAAGAGTATGATAAAAGACGTGTACATCCCTAAAATTTGTATTCATTAGTTTTTTTTATTACTTTTGTGTTAATATTTTAAAAAAAAATACTTTAAATTAATTAATTTTTAAAATATCAATAATTAATTTAGATTTATATAATGATTTTTAAAATTAATAAACTAAAGTGTACATTTAGCGTAATCTTAATAATGTGTGCACGTGCGTGTGTATGAAAAAAATATATAGTTTAATTTATTAATTTTAATAAAAGTTAATAAAAAAATATATGTTCAAAATATATATATATATATATTATTGCTTTAACCATATTTTCAATTTTAATAAATACCTTAATTGGTATATCATCCGTATAGTTTAAAATATTTTTCTACCAAAATCAAAGCATTTAAATTTTCTAATAAAGCTTCAAATATTATACATCAATTTATAACAAAACAACAACGAAAAAGAATTAAATAATACAACCAAATTAGAAGAAGAAAAAATATTTTAATATATATTATAATAAATTTAATAGAAAATTAAAAAAAAATAAAAAACTAAATAATAGATAAAGAAATAAAGAACAAAAGAATAAGTAGAAGAAATTAAAGTAAAGTAAATGAGATAAATTATCAAACTTTGAAAGCTGAAAGAATACAATTAGGCTTGTGATTGTTTTTTTTTTTCTCCTTGTGGAGAGTTTATATATTTATTTTGTCTTTTAAAAAAAATATTTGTTTAGTAAGTAATTGAAAGAGAAGCATTAAATATATATGGTTTTAATTGAATAAATATAATTCCATCGGGTAAAGAAATTTTGAAAAATTAAATTTTATTTGTAATTACACAACTGATAGTAAAATTTTAAAAGTAAATTGAGTTGAAAAAAACAAAAACAAAAACGGATTAAGTAGGGAATAAAAGGAACCCCAATAAATTGGATCAAATCGGCAGATAGAACCAAATTGAACCGACAGATAAGATAATATATATATATATAATTATTAGTACTATAATACGATCTTATCCTTGCGATTTAAAAATTCAATCTATTCGTTGACCATTACGATTATAGTCCGTTTAGTTTTTTTTTTCAAAAATCTTTTATTAAAAATTTTAATTAAATAAACTGAATGTATATGCTTTAAAAATAATGAGGTTTAGCAATTGTGTTTTAAAAAATTAATTTATCCCACTCGTATTTAAAATTAATATAAGACGTGATTTAATATTTTCAATATTTGAAGGAAGTAAGTTGAAATTAACTCTCATATTAATAAATAAAAAGTTTTATCAGTAGTATGTAAAATAAATAAATTTAAATTTTAGTTATAATATATTAGTAAGTATTGTATTGTACATAAAATGATTAATTATTATCATACCCTCTACGACATTGACGTCGAGGGCAAGAACGGCGATTCGCAGATCATTTGCCAAATGGCAACGACTATCATTGAAGCTACACTGAAATGACGGATGGTTCAAAGGTAAAAGGACAGACCCACCCTAGATATCTCCGTTCGAAACAAAAACAATAAATCTAACAAATATTCTCTTTCTCTGCAATTATCTTCCAATTTTTCTACTAATAATATTTCCCAGATATTCAACTTCTACAACAGATATTTCGTGCTTCGTAGGAAGTTAATAACAGAGAATGAGTTTTTGAAACCTTACCTTGTTTCCAAGAACCATTGGGTATGCTTTTACAGAAGCATTTTCATGAAGAGCATAGACGGCCATGTGAATGGAAATCTTCGACAGAGGCTGAACGCCGACATTAGCAGCATAAATTTGCAGGAAACACAAAAGTGTTAAGAATATCAGAGACAACAACAAGAAACTAAAACTCTCCATTCTCAATTTGTTAAACTCTAGGCATACTCGAGACTCATCAAAACATAAATATATACATATACACGTAGCAAAGAGTCCTTTTTTTTCCTTTTTCAAGTATGAAAACTAATAAAGAAAATCCGGCTACAAGAAGGAGCAGGATTTTCAGGATCCTATCGTAAAAATAAAATTAGTAATTAATTAGGCAACAATGTATGTATGTCACTCTTGACCCATCCTCCGTTTTCTTACATTTTTTAAATTTTCTTTTAATTTTTAAATTTTAATGAAATCTGATGTGATTCCCTCTCTTTTCTTTTAATACTTTCAATTTTCTTTTAAAAGTTTAAAGTCAAATATTTACGATTTTATTTCATTAATTTCGGCTTTCCCTCAATTTCTAATTCCTCTTGGCCCATAAATCACGTCCAAATTCTAAAATTTTCATATTTTTTAAATTAATTATTTTTATAAGTCTAATGAAAATAATTTTTTTCTCCTCTGCCTCGCCTCTCAATGATCCAGTCCTCCGAGGGTGCTTTCCCCAAGGAGATTAAAAATTTTCTTCGAAAGCGTGGTTAGCATGATCAATATTTATTAATCATATTTAAAGATATGATAATATATCAAATCACTATTTTCAGAATTTTATATTCAATTGTCATAAGATATTATAACTAAAAATAAATGAATTTTGGTAACCAAGTGCGTTAACAAAACCCAAAATAAAAATACCATTCGAAATCAAATTTCATATTAAAAGAACACTAATAAGATTATACTGTTTATTAACCTTAATTAGGCTCTTCACAAGGACAGCATTGGAAATTGCTGCCAGAAAATTTTGTCCACAACTGGTCCCTGCGGCTTGTCCTCGTCCTTATCATTTCGGTTGGAAAGCAGGAAACCCATCTGATACAATAGAACTCAATTACTAAATATTGGAAGTTCATGTGCTCCTTCCATTGAATTACAGGTAACATAATTACAAACTCTTCAATACAAGGTACAGATGGAAGTTACAGCACTTCCGAATGGAGGAATAAATACTGATTTTACAAAAGATGGTGACACTAGATCATATCTACTGATTGAGGCGATAGACGCTTGATAAGTAAATTTCTTCAACCACGTTCCCCAATCAAGGAAAAAAAATGAAAGATAGAAATTTCAAAACTTCCAAGGTGAACTGACAAGAAAAACGAAATAATCCCCGCTAATCACTAGAAGGCAAAAATACATTAGCACCAGCTCTGCTAGTTGCATCTGTCTTGGCAGACATTTGCTGTTGCAAAATTTTCCTTATTTGGTTACACCTTGATGATTTGAGAAAATTGGGAAAAGTTTCTTTTCCAATTCTACTAAGCTGAAAATTCAGAAAAATATAAAGCAGCAAGCACAAAAATTAGAAATTTGTTACATAGTCAGCAGTTAAACAAAAAAATATAGATAATTGGCTTACATCTCATATTTGCGAAGAGCTTCATTTCGTTTTGCCACGTAGAGATCACTATCCTTAGGTAAAAGATTCAAAGGATTGCCTGGAATGTGTATCGAATAGAGAATTGCAGTAAGGAAAACAAACCTAGACGACAATTCTTGACCTCAGCTACAAGAACCAATATAGTTGATATTTAATGATAACAAAAAGGCTGAAGACACACAGTATCAGTAGACTGAGTACAGTTACTTAAATCTATAAAACAGGTCAGGCAACCGATCAAAATGAAACATAAGATGAAAAATCATCAAAGTTGCGAAACCTAAACCATCTAATGGTAATTAATACACAAATAAATTAAAGAGACCAGTAATTACATAACTTCAACTCATCCAAGGGAAACTTCTCGTTAAAAGCAACTCGAAACAAAATTCGTAAAGAGTAAAAATCTATGTCATAGAAATAGGCCACCATGGACATCCAAACCTTTTAATAATTTCGGTTATACCTCTAATACATTCTAACATACGTGTTTACTTAGCTTCTTACTGCGTTGAATTGAGTTAAATTTTTTGCATCAACAAATATTAGCATTCTTATGACTTCAAAACCGACTAAAAATGTCTATTCTTAAACATTCTAATAATTACAGCTCCATTTGACATACAAACATGCAAAACTCACTATAAATTATCCATACTTGGAGGAGGTGCTGGTTGTTTCGGCGCAACACTCTTCTGAACTGTTAGAGTAGTTTCTTTGCTGGGAAGAGCAGCCTCTTTGCTGAATTGCTGCAAACCCGGCTCATATAAAGTAGCAGCATTATTTACCACGGAAACAGTATTAAAGTTCCCAAATGAAATTTTTAGTAACATAAGAAATCAGTAAAAAGCATCAATCTTAAAGGTCAAACTAAACGAAAACATGTAATTCACTCCTTCAACAACACGAATGCAATACCTTCTTCTCCCTCCTTCTTAGTATCTTTAAGTGACACTTCTTTATGTAGTGCATTAAATGGTATCTGGAATGTCTAGAACACAGCTGATCTTTAACCTGCGGGTTGTCATTTAGCCAATCCGAAATATCTTTGGATTTGACAACCTCATCTTGATCCAAATTTTCTAACCACGAATAAACCGGTATCCATTGATCAGTCCGTTGAAATCTTGCAGGCGGTTCAACCGAATTCGTTTCTTTCTCCTTCAACACGTAATTACGAACAGAAGGCCAAAAATTTTACAAATTATGTAAGCACTGAGAATACACATCTAAAAATTTTGCTCAAAATTTGAAATTTGTTGAAACCGTAACATGATTAGGAGACAGAGAGATAAGGGAGTAATGATTATACCTGATTGGGGAGTTTCATGTAATTTCGGATCGAGAGAAGCCGATCGATGAGCTCTGAACGAGGCATGGATTGAAGGTCGGCTGGTAAGGAGCTGTAGTTGGAATCGATCCAAGCTTCGACTTGGGTCTCGCTTACTGCTTTGGCTTCGGGAAACGCAATGACCCAAGCTCGAGCCATGGTTTCCCATTCTTGGGACTGGTCACGCTGTTGCTGCAGCTGATTATTATGATTAGGATTCTGATCGGACTGTGTTGTGTGTTCGTCTAGGGTTTGCTCCCTTGAGTTCGACATTTTTGGTGCCTTCGCAGTTTGTTCGTTGGCGTAGCAGGTTTTTGCGGTCTTTTTCATATCACCGCGCGTGGTTTACGACGTTTCTGGAAAAAAAACAATCGCTTTTGTACGACGACGTTTCGAGAAAATAAACGACAATTCTTCCCTTGTTTCCCTTGCAATTGTAGTCGCTTTTCCGTCACTCTTTTTACTTTACTGCTTAACCGTAATCTTGGCCTCATCAGTGACTGTAATTCCAGAGTCCTTCAACTCAATCGTCATTATAATTACTTTTTGAAGTCTCCCATATTTTCTTATCGAACAGGAAATTAAAAAAGAAAAGAAAAGAAAAGAAACCATCTTTCGTATTCATTTTTATTCCAACTCATAATTATGAATCAGCAATATTCTAAACAAATTAAAAGCCAGGAAAAATAGTACTCACAAGCATTATAACTCTCGCGCCAGCAGATCCCAAACAGGTTTAAAAATTGCAATGGCCAAAAATAGCCGCTATACTAATATAATATTAATAAACATCTTTTTATGACAATGTGAATATAACAGACATTATTGCGAACACAAAATGTATTACACCCATGAATGCAAAATACGTAAACACGTAAAGCCTATCAAAATTGTTGCTTTCCCCTCCTGATTAAATAGAATGGTAGCAGCTGCAAAATTGTATTTTCCAAAAGCCTACCTAGTCCTGTGGGCTTTAGCCAATTTCTTCTTTCTCTTCTTCACGGCCTTGGGGACTTTATTCTTACGTGCTTCCCTCCTCTCTTCCTTAACTTTCTTTTTATTCTCTTTTCTGGCAACTTTCTTGTCGATGGGAGCCTTTGTATCCGTTCCAGAGTAAGAGTTACATCCTTCACCAGAATTTTCTTCTTTGTTATCTGTTTCAGATTCAGATTCACATTCAGTCTCAACAGAACTAGAATGACCAGCTGGATTGACAGGTGACTTTCCAATAGAACTTGCATCCAGTTGTTGCTTTTTATTGGCTGGTGAAAATTGAACTCCGGAGAGAGCATCCTTTAGTCCAGTAATAGTCTGATAATATAAGTCTCCTGTATCCTTGCCACTAGTTATTCGTTGTACATCAGCCTCAGCATTTTTTACTTGTTCCAGGGTCTTTGGAATGTACGACTGAGGAAAGACACACAAAAGAGTTAAATTTTATTCTATGCATTCAATCTCCATCGCCAAACCTCACTTGATTGCATTAAAACATATGATTCTCCAACCCTTTCAAATTATAAGTCCCATAAAAAGCCAAGGGTTCAATGATCTGATAGCTGAAGAATCTTCAACTTGCAAAGGAAAGAAAGCAGTGAGGGTATGAAAGACTACATCCACTGGATAAAAATCTAAAATTGTCATTCAACTAACCTGCACAAATACGGAGTCTGCAATTTCATCTTCAATAGATATATCTCCTCTTGCCAAAATTTTTTGTTGAGCCTGAAACAAGATACAGAGGTCATGATGAAGATTCAACTATTCTTTTTCTTTAAGAAAATTTGAAGCGCAAGTAAAAGTCAACAAACCTCCTCCAAATAACTATCCACAGAATCTTCAGCAATAGTCGGGTCAACTATGAAGTCAAATAGCTCCCGAATTGTCATAACAGCTACACCATGTTTCCTAAAAAAGTCCTGCAATGCAGAGAAAAAATCCATATTATCAATCAAAATCGCCTCTATAAGCTTAAGGTAAATAATTAGTGCAATCATCATTTTCTTTTCAATTCGGTGGGAACAATAGAGGAATCGATTGGGAATGGTGTTGAATGAAAAGGGTAGGGGAGAAGGAAAAGATGCTTACAGAAACATGAACACAGTCCTCACGTAAGAAATCAAGGGCATGTGGATGGTCAAGATCAACTGCTTGAGAGACATCAATGATATACAAGTGACCCTGTCAAACAGGAAGAATTCAAAAATCATGGCCCCAATCAACAATGAAAACAATTTATATTTCCCAGTACACACTAAAGGCTATTACAAGTGCTTTTAATCCTTTACAACCATGCAAGGATAAGCATGCCAACATGCAAATGCAATCATGGCTTTTTTTTTCCATTTATTTTTCTGGACTACATAAAACAGCATAAAAACCAAATAAGCAATCATTTGGGGTTACCTCAAAATAAAGTATGTTATATTCACTGAGGTCTCCATGCACCAGTTTGCACTTCTGATATAATGTCCTCATTGCAATTATCATCTGTCAAAGACATGCTAAAAGGTTATTGTAACAAAACGCTTAAAATAATGTGATGATTGACACCTCCTAAATTAGTGCAATAATAAACAAAATATTTCACAAGACTTTGGAAGTGTTTGGAATTTGGGTGCTAATGCTTTTAATCCAAAGCTATTCTAGCATGAGATTATTAGATATCAAGTGCAAGAACGTGACTGGCTGGTAAACATTAACTCCCAAGTAAAAGTAGAAGTTTGCAAAACACTAATTGTTATGCTTTCAGAAATATGTAAAACGTCAGGAAGCATACTTACAAAATGCCCAAAATACATGTAAATAACTCTCTATTTGGGCTCCTAAAACCCCCTAAGCTATCATATTATTAAACAGTAGATTCATATTGGCTAAATAATAGCCTACAGGTGTATGCAAATTATCATAGTGATATAAAAACAAAGATCTGGAAATACCTCTAAATAACCTTCACGTAACCTGCCCAAAGATAAAGTAGCATCCTTAAGACGAGGTGCAGGCCAACCTGCCTTTCCTGTAACACAAAATTGACCAATAAAGCTTCACTCGGAGACACAATCAGTATAGATTTTACAAACCCTGTATTCTAAAATTGCCGAATCAATTGTAAGAATGGCAAAATTACTTATGAATAATGCCATCAAATGTCTTTAAAGTAAAATAATGAAATTAC
>JAWDEX010000016.1:6266578-6279858 GCA_035221805.1 Trichilia hirta
TTTTTATAGTATAAAGTATTGTAATTGTTCAATAATTTAAATAAAATATTTAAATTATTTTTATTTAATTTTTAAAAGTAGAAATAAAATAAAATTTTTATAAATTCAAATTCTAAACTAAAAATAAATTCATAAATTTTTATGAATGTAAAATAAAATGATTTTAAATTTTATTTTAAAAAATTAATTTATAATTTTTTTTAGTATAAAATATTATAAACTAAAATATTAAAATTATAAACTAAATTTAAAATACTTTTTAAAAAATTTAATTATTTTAATTTAAGAATTTATAATATAAAAATCATATATTTATGTGATAAAAATTAAAAATTTATATGATAAAAGTGTGAATGATTTTTGTCACTTTTCTAATTTATAGAATTATGTGTTTCTCCAAAAAAAAAAATTTATAGAATTATGTGTTATAAATATTTTGATAAGGATGTAAGTAATATTTTAAAAAATTATAAAAAAAAATTTTGTCATAAATATTTTGACAAAAATAAATATTATTTTAAAAAATTATAAGAAAATATTTATCATTTTCCCTATAATATAGTATAGAGAATATATTAAGGGTATTATAATATTGTAGACAAATGAAGCTGATTGTCTATCATTAAATCAAGTATTCATCGGCAATCACTGGCAAATGCAAAATGTGTGCGTGCAAAAAAAATATTGCTTTAATTCTGAAGTTTAGCCAATATATGTACGTTAAATTAATTCAATTCTATTTTGTTAGTGTTTTAAGAATTAAAGTTAGTTTTGTTTATATATATGATTTTGTCAGAATTTGTGTATATATATTTGTTACATAATATATGTATGCAAGAAAAAATATTGTTTCAGTTCTCAATTTTAATCTATATATGTATATTAAATTAATTTAATTCTGTTTTGTTAGTATTTTTAGTAGTTGTTTCAATTAATTATATGTATATATAATTCTTACAATTGTGCAATACTATCATATTAATTTATACAAAAAAAAAAAAAAAGTGCATATATATGTATATATATATATACACACATACACATACTTTTAGCTCTTGTTTCAAAAAATAAATAAATAAAACTTTATTACATATACCAAAATTTTTATTTTAAGGGTTTAAATTTGCCGATTGAGGAGTCAAATAGAGTAATATATAATTTTAAAAATTATAAAAGTTTATTATTAGATGAATAAAAAACAAATCAGTTATTGATAATAAATTTTAGAACGCCACTTTTTAAGTGTAATTTTATTATTCATATAGAAACAAAAATATATTTTGCTGAAATTTGCTACTACTTAATGATAGTAGAGAAGTATTGTTGTTTTAATTAAAACCTAAACCTACAAATTTTAATATTTTCGGTAATAAAAATATGATATAGGCTGAATGGGCTCTTCCCACTCCACTCCCACTAAAAGGGGAAACAACACACAACAACTAAATTTTAAAAAAAAAAAAAAAAAAAAAAAATAGAAGAAGAAGAAGTGTTGTATAGCCAAGGCAAGGCAAGGAGTACATGCTGTATGGCTTGAAAAGTCGCATTCAAAAACATTTCCTTATCATATTCAAATAAGACCGTGATTAATATAAATTAATTTTATAGATTTTATTAACTTTACAAATGTATATAGAACGTAATAATATTTATTACATGATATATTTACAAATTTTAAATTTTAGTCAACAATTATATATGATCATCTTTTTTATGTTGAAAATTTTTGGTTTTATTTATTAAAAACTAGAATGAATTACGTAGACAACTACATTTAAAAAACCTCTTTGTATTTTGTCTCGAATCAAGAAATCAATGTTTTGTTTGAAGATTTATTCTCTATTATAATAATGGAAAATAACACGTTTTGGCCATTATTAGTGTTTGCATTCAAAATGGAAAATGGCCTAAATGATATGATTTCATTTGATCTGATCTGATCTGATCATCCCATCTTGAATTGAACAAGGGATGATAGATAACACACGTATCCACAAGTTTCCGTTTCGTGTTAGTGTGATTTGAAGGAAAGAAAATTGAATTGATCCCAATCGTACTATTAATTGGGAACCAGCTCACAGAGTAGGACGTGGGAGAGACTTTGAAACGATTACGTGCTCCCGTCCGTTACTAAATACGATGACTAATCCGCCCTTGAATTTTAGAATAGAAACAACATTAACTTTTTTTTTTTTTAATAACACTTATTAAATTAAAAAATAATTTAATTATTAAAAATTAAATTATATTATGAGAAAATTTTCATTCAAAATGGATATTACCAAAACTTATTACATATTAATTCTAAACTTTACTTAATATTATAGTAAGTAAATATCACAACAAGAATAATACCTATATATTTTATATGGTAAGTTCTATGATATAAAGTAATCAGTATTTATCAATTAAAAAAATATTTTAAAAATTCATTATTGTACTTGATATAATTTGATTAAGAAGAAACTTTTATCTTTTTTCTTTTATATATAAATTTATTTGAACAAATTAATATAATATAATATAATAGTATTACTTTAAAAATATAAAATTAATATAATTAATAATAATAAATAATAATATAAACCAATTTGACCTAATATTATAGTTTTATATTAGTTTGTAAAAGGGTTAGTATTTTTAATATTATTTTTTATTTTATATACATGGAAAGGATCAAAAGTGCCTTTTTTACATTATACCTTTTAATGAGTATTAGATTTAGATATTTTAAATGCTAAGATTCAATATATACAACGTAATTAACACATAATTTTTTTTCGAATATTGTATATAGCCTGTATAATTTATTTATGCAATATTAAAAGTTCGTTAAAATTAAGACTTTTAATAATACAATTAAAGCTATATTTTGAGTTTCACGCTTAAATTATGGATGGGATTTATTCTAATAATAGAAAGAGTGTTTATTTACACATACAAACGCCCAATCTTTAAGTAAGTTTGAAGTCTTCATAATTAATGAATAATTAATGCTTCGTAAGTTTAAATTATTTGTAACTACAACCTACTATTTCATTATACTTATATATGTATTTTCTTTATCAATCATTCATTTTCATCATATTCCAAAGATCAAAATTTCACAGAATTTAAAATTTTTAAATCAAAATTTTCATAATTAACATAGTTATTAAAAAAATATTATTTTGTTAAGCAGTTCTACAATAACATAAAAATACTTGCAAATTTTAAAAGTACTCAATATAGAATCCTATGCAGTGTCCTTATTCCTTAAACATATGTTTGCACTTACTTTTGTTCTTAATTATAACCATAATTTTAAATATTAAATTCAACGAAACTTTTAAATGGATCAAATTGATTTTGAATTAAAGCCCATCTCCTAATCTCTCAAAACATCTTACAAAATGTAGAAGCTGAGCAGTCGTTGTAGTCAATGAAATGAAATCTACTTTTCCATGACTTATCCAGCCGTCTCTTTTATGGTGCACAATCAATTTTCAAAACGTTTGTTTTTTTGCTTCCATATGTACGAAGAGCCGACATCGAGTACAGAATTAAAAGGGGTGGATTACGAAAATTAAAATAATTAAATAATAGAACATGAAATAAAATAAATAAACAGCTATTCCCAATTCAAACGTAAAATTCCTCCCTAATCCCTATAATCAATGGCCCCCACATTTTCAGCCGGTTCAATCTCCATCATTCCTGCAACCCCATCAACATCGTTCACACCATTAATCAACTGAACGAACGGTACACATTCAATCTTATGTCTCAACCTCCAGTCATTCGCTTGACAACCCCGTGAACAGTAATTCACCTTGCTGCAAACCGAACATCTCCTGAACTCGCGAGCCCGAGTCTCCGGTCGACCGCATCCACCATGCGAACACAACCTCAAACCATGGTCTAGCCTTCCCTTCCCGAACTCGAACCACTCTTTCAAAAACTTGTTCACCGGGTGCACCTCCTGACCGCAGGCGTTATATCCGATCTCATTTAATAACAGTCGACCCGAAAATGGACCACCGGGTCCACGTTTAAGATAGTAAGTATATCGGGGCTGACGTGTCAGTTTCTCAGATAATATTAGCATGAACTCACGTATGTTAGCTTCGATTAACAACCGGCGTCCCCTTTCAACGTCTTGTCGTACGCCGTAGCCGTCTAGCAGACAATGGCCAAACTCCCGTAGAGCGTCGACGTGGCCTAAGGAGGCGGCACGACCGCATAGCGCCGCGCCGGCTCGCAGATCTCTTTCGTCTTTGGAGGCGCCGCTACCATTAAACTGAATCACAGCGAGGGAATAAAGTGCTGGCCCGTGTGATCTGATAGCGGCTTTCGCCATTAAAGATATTCCGCTTGCTCGGTCTTGGAAACAGTAAAATCGGATCTGTAACGGTTGAAAACATGTTATTTCTTTTAGCTGCAAGTGTGTTTTTAATTTTACTTTATAGAGGGAATGTAATTCAGACCATGCCAAGAGCGTAAGATGCCTCGATATTTCCGGCAGAAACGCAGCGTTTGAGAAAACGGTTGGCTGAATCTGACCAGTTGTTGGCTTTCACTGCTAGTGCTTTTGGTCCGGCTTTTGATAAGACCATCGGATGAAGACCTAAACGATTAAACCTTTTGCATCTGTTGATGAATTTTTCAGAAACAAAAACGTAAAACACATTAAATTGAGTAAAATACAAAAATAAGTAATGTAAAATGCATGTACACCCATGTACATACGTTATAAGAGCATTGATGAAATCAGAAGGGCATGAAGAGGAGGAGCTGAGCTTGCGAAGGATGCAAATAACAAGATCATCTGGTAATCCATCGAAAAGATCATTTTTATTGTCGAGTTTTCGACAAGTTCTCATCCTTTTTCTCTGAACCATTTTTTTTGTTTGTTTCCTGTTGTGAACAAGAACTAAGAGGAAACTACTACGCAATTACCTTTCACAGTTTTCTAAGTATACGGCAGAGAGAAGAGGGAAGCGATATAGTGTTTTGTTCTCTGAATGTTCGTTTGTTTGTTGTTCTTTATGGGGTTTTGGTTTTCGCTCGATGCAATAAAAGCAAAGTGAAAATAGAAGGAAGGTTTTATTATATACAGAAGAGGCAACAACTACATGGACCCACACAACTTAGAAATTACTTTCATTCCTTTAATATGATTATGACTATCATGAAAAAATTTTAAACCTTTTTTGACCTTTTTATCGAGTGACGAAGTGTCAATACAATCTGTAAAATTTAGTTTTATTTTACCTTAGGTTGAACTCAAATTTAAATTTATTCGTATTTTATATTACAAAATTACACTCAACCAATCACTCTCTTAGAAGAATATATGTGCTTCTGAAATATCTTATTTAGTGTGCCTGTGTAATTTTGAAAAGATTATCCAATTCAATTTAAAATTTTATTAATTTTTTGTTGTATTGTGTGATGCCATACTAAAATTCCATGCTTTTCTTAATTTTTGTTAGACAATTATTAATTTATATGCTTTTCTTAATTTGATTACCGACATGGATTTTGTTCTGTTTATGGTGCAATATGTAATTAATTACTAATTAAAAGGGAAAGCCAATCAATGGTCAAAGTGGCCCCCAGGTAAGAAGGGCAGACTAATCAGTACATTGATCGGGGTGCAGTAAATGACAAATTAGTGCAATTCAAGTACTCAAAAGGGTTAGAGTGTCATAATAGATTGTGGTAACTTGTCGACCATAAAAACCACGTTTGTTTTTATGGAGAAAATAGAAGAGTCTTAATTCAATTGTTGAATTTTTTGGATATTTATTTTATGTTTCTCAAAAACATTTCGAGATTATCCATTGTGCAACCTAATGAAGCAAAAGCTAATACCCTTTTAAGGCACTTCTGATGTATATAACCCCAAACAACAACATGATAAACGTGACATTAGACTATAATTTTGATTATCTGCTTCTGTTATGCCTTCTCTTGAAGTAAATTGATGAGGCCAAAAAAATTGAATATATATATATATATAGTCACGCCGAGAGTGCGTACAATCTGCTTGTGAATGTTAACTTGTAATCATGATCCCATCCACAGTATTAACTAAATTGGATAAAAATTTGTACACGAAGTAGGTAACCATAATGGGAATATGTTTCAGCCCCCTTTAATTTGATGTCTCTACGCATAGTATATATGCAAGTTGAGATTGAAAATTGACTAAGATTTGCAAACCAAGTTAAGCTAGTTTCTTGTTCTGCAGTTCTTCTGCTAGATATTTATTTTGTTGTGGGGACATTTAATTTAAAATTCCTCCTCTTTGTGTAATTTGGATAAGGTCAGAAGATGTGGAGTTGGTGACACACTAATCTCTTTATTTCTTTACTATCAAAAAGGAAATGAATTAATGAATGAATCCGTGGGTTTGGTAGAAAATGAGGATTGAATTGGTTATTAGCTGCTCTTACCTACATAGATCCATTCATGGAATGACACTTTTTTTTTTTGTTGTTGAAGATCCCTCGTGAATTCAAGCTTGTGAAGAAATCGGCTCATCAATTCAATTTGCAAACAATGATTTGAATCATTAAATTTTTTGGACTTGTATAAAAGACAGCTGGGTCGGTCAAAGGGTAAACAAACCTGGTATAGAAACTTTATCTTTCATTAATTATTAGATCTATTAAGTAATAAATTATAATATTAAATTGTTAATCATCCGAAACAAATTAAAATTGTGGAAGTCCTTATCGAAACATTTTGTATTATTGCAACAGCATTTCTTGCACGCTCAGTAATTCTATATTATTGCTGTATCTTACGTATTAGGTTTACAATTTTTTTTCTTTTTTCATTTTTACTTTTATTTTCTGCAATTGAAAACCCAATATCATAATACGTTTATAATCTTATGAAACTACTATATTATTATTATTATTTTGATATTGACCTGCTGACCGCTGATGAACTGGAAAATCTAACGTCTCTTGGTTTGTTCTATGGACGCATACCATGCATGATATCCTTAATATATTATAGAGTCAAAATTAAAATTAAATTAAATTAGATTCATTAATACAAAAGAAAAATTGGCACTAATGATCGTCTTCTTGCCCCAGCTCCTAATTTTAAAATTGATTGAGTCTTAAAAATGATTTCAAATCTAGTCAAAAATATTTTTTTTGAACTATATTACCCTTAAAATTTAACTAATAAGTTTAACCCTTCCACTTTTTTGATTTTGCCTCTATTTTTTTCTCAAATTTTCGAATTCAACTCTCTTCTATAGTAGATAATATCACAGACCGAAAAATTTTGATACTTAAAAAATAAATTTGCAACAATATTAAAAATTAGAGGTAGTAATTTCTTTAAAAAATTGTTGAGTTTCAATTAATAAATTGAATTATGAATTTTTGTAGTAAAATTTGAATTTCTTACGAAACAAAGATATAAGTGAAAGTTTAAAATATTGTATTTGGGCTAAAACTTGATAAAATGGTAATATTAATTATAAATAAGACAATATATGCTGTTCGTCAAAAATTTACCGTCACTCTTAAACGTAGTGTATAACGTTAAATTTTTTGAAAATTTTAATTTCGAGAGTTAAGATTTTAAGAATTTAAAGAGTAGACTAAGTCTTAGAATTTATGACTTAACTGATTTTGAGAGTTAAAGATTTCAATGATTTATAAAGAAAATTGATTTCAAGGGTTAAATGGGAAACTAATTTTGAGAGTTAGAGAAATAATATTAATTTTGAGAGTTAAAAAGAAGGCAATTTTGAAAGTTTAGAATGAAATTAGTTTTGAGAGTTGATCAACTTGATTTCGAGATTTGTGATTTAAAGAATTGAGTTTGAACTGAATTTGGATAGTTAGTAACAAAACTAAATTTTCGAGTGAAGATGATTTTGAATATTATTAAATAAAAAATTGATAATAATATAATATATTTAATAATTAAATAATAAATAATTTGCTTTTGTATATATTAATTTTATTTTTTTAATATATATATATATATTTTTAAAGGTAGACATATTGATTGAATTCTATTCCTTATACAACGCAAAAGTTCATGATTAATGAAACTAAATAGTAGTAAGTTTTATATGGAGGTTTTTTAAGATACTTTTGTGAAATTGTTTCTTATAAATAATAGTTGAATTCTACTAGGTTGTCAGCTATCCATAGTAATTGAATGTTTGCCAATATGCTTGCTCTTCCCCAAGAATATCCTATCCATAAGGTAGTATAGAGAATAATTTCATCGCATTTGAATCATCTATAACCTAAAGTCTAGTGCATCATACATATAGTCTAACTCCCATAATATAAACTCAACATACTACTAAAATATTGATATTGCAGTTGATCATTCACCCATTTAAAAATTAGGTAATGATCATAATTCAAACCTAAAATGAAACAAAATTCATATTTGAAGAATATAATACTCATGCCAAAATTACAAATTAATTCTTCTCATTAGTGCTATATATAACTACCTTATGAAGCAATAAATGGTGGATTAAATTATCGAAAAACTTGATTTTCTATAAATTCAACAAGTGCCCTAAACAAGTTTATTCAAATATTATTCTCTACACTATAGTAAGTTTTCATCATACCCTATTCAATACCTTTAATATTGACAACGATATCATTGTCTCAGAAAAATGGTAAGACATCAACATCTTTAGTCTTGTACAAGCCATTTTAAATATACATATATTTGAAAAAAAATAAAATTAAGTTATACTATGAAACAAGTAAAGTTATATGAAAAAACTCAAATTCAATGTTCGGAACATTCTTGAAAATCATAAAGTTACATTTGAAAAAGAAAAACTTGCATTTGAGTTAAAGAGCATGACTTTTAGTTGTATAAAAATCACTCTTGAAATCAAATATATCGTCACTCTCTAAATCAAATGTGTCTTAACTATCAAAATTAGTACTGTTATCACTTTTGAAATCACTAACATTATTACTCTTGAAATTTATTATATACTTATTCTCAAAATCAGTTATTTACTATTAATTATAAAAAAATAGTTGCTTTATTACTCTTGAAATCAGTTATGTATCTAATTCTTAAAATTAGTTATTTATCAATAACTATTGACAAAAATTACGTTATTACTCTTGAAATTAGAATTTACTAAACTGTTAAAATTAGTTATATTATCGCTATTAAAACCATTCTGTAACTATATACTTGAACTCAGTTTAACTCTTAATACTTGAACTTATTTTCTATCGTCAACTCAATTTTTAAAGTTAGTTATATTATCATAAGTTTGAGAGCGACAATTTATTTTTTCACAAAAAATGACCCTTTTATAGTTAATTTACTAATTTTTTTATATTAAAATTATTATAAAATACCTAAACTCTTATATATATGCTTATTTTATTAAAAATTAAAAATTTCATATAAATAATTTAGAGAATTTAAATGAGAATGAAACTCATATTTTTTTAAGTTAAAACATCTCAAAGTTAGGTCGTCGTTCTTAGATTAAAGGTTTGAGAGTTAAAGAGAAACATAAAAAAGTATAAAATTTAAAAAATTAAAAATTAAAAATTTATTTTATTTTATCTAAAATTGTGAAGACAAATTTATCTAAATATTATGCCTTTGATTGAGTTCGAGATTATTTTTGAACGATTATTTTTGAAATTAAGGGTGAAGGTGATTATCGGTAACAATTTTCCAATACAAAAAAGTCAGAACATTTGGAACAGATGTGAAGAAGACTAATGATGACGAAGCCACGTTGTGGATGAGACAGGCACATAAATGCCTCCAGACCATTACGGGCTTAGCCAATATCACAAGCAAAGTTGCACCATCAAATAGTTATTTTTTTTTTCGCAGACATTAACCTACACAGTTTGGACGGTCATTAGATAGTAGCCACTACTTAAAATATTTCAATTATTACTTTTTCCTCTCTTTCTTCTTTCAAATGATATAAGCTATGTATATATTGGTAAAATTTTGAAAATAAATATATGTTTTCAAACGCAACACATAATTGATTGATTCAAATTCCATTTCCCTTGGGAAGTCAACAATGAAAAAGGGTTTCCAAACTTCGCTTGTTGACCTCGCAACTAAGTGAGAAGAGTCTGAGAATGACTATAATGAGCAGCCACTGTAATTAGTGCTTGATCAACCCCACAATCTTTTATATTACACTCATTCATGAATTTAAATCCAATATAATAATTTTTTCCTTAAGAAAAAAATAGCGAAAGAGAAAGAAAGAGAGAAGGAGACATCCCATCTTAAAGCACGTATGCTATACACGTATTTTGTTTTATGTGATTACTCTTTTCAATGAAATTATATTATATTATATTGTTTGATATATTATATGAACCAAATATGAAGAATGCGTGCGATGGAAATAACAGCAAACAAATCATGGCATTGAATGTCTGTGTGTTGAAGGATTTCCCAAATGGATCGAAACAGAACTTGTATTTGCTATTGGGTAGGAGACTAGGAAGAAGGCTTCTCTGGTTAAGGAAACCAATTAATGCGGTATCTTTATTGCATACGATATTGAACCTATGGAAAAACTAGATGTGTGCGGTAGCCGGTCGGTCCCGTGCACGAAGGAAAACAAAACACCTTTGTTTCATTATGACGGTAATTATATACTGCACTTGGCCTTGGCCTTAGAGTTGTTTTGCTTGCTTTCATAGGCCTACGTGCCACGAGCAGATACAGGAGCACTTACCGAACTTTATAAAATCACACAAGATACGGAATGTATGCCAAAAACAAAAGTAGAATATATATTCTCTTTATATATGTTCACAAATAACTCCATATATCTTCCAGTTCAGACAATTAATTACATAAGTCCATCACTGACAAAAATAGGTTTATTTATCTTAATGGACAAAAGAATAGTATATTTATGTTACTCAAGCTCTTATGGAAAGTAATGCATTTTGAATCGATAATATTAAGTTTATAAAGTTGGAATGCAAAGTTTTTATACACATCAATGATTAAGACATCTTAAGTTTTTCTTTTTTACTTTTTAACTATTATCAATGCGACATTGTATAACGCCGATCAATGACGGGCACATTCAATTATGTAAATATATCGTTTATTAGTTTAAATTGGGGCAAATAACTGTGCTATTGTTTAGAATTTTCAATATTACATAAAACTATTAATGTGGAACTTAGGAATTATTATCAAAATTCAACGAGTTAATGAATTTAGACAGATTTTTAAAAATATTAATGTAAAATGTTGGAATTATTATGAAAATTCAAAAAGTAATTAATCAGACAGCCGCTAAGACAACCATTGACATTGGACAAGTTGTAAATCTGAAATTAACGTAACTTTTTAATATCATTTGATTGCATCGCATGGATCAAGTTATCGTGATAGATAATGATATAGATTCAAATTTCTAAATTGTGGGAACCCACCCAAATGTTAGAAAATAATCTTGTGATGTAGATATTTGCGAAAATTATGATAAGTTTGAATGTTTGAACGATTAAAAGAAAAAGAACAGATGCATATCCGTTCATCACCCACAAATATAATTATTTGATGATGGAGTTTGGTGTGTTAGCTCCATATGGGCCATTATCGGATGCTTAAACCCTATCCATTTCTTTGTTCAAACCGTCTCTTTCATATTGTTTCATTTATAGATTAGTTTATAAACTCAAACCTAATCATGCAAAACCCTTTAGGCTTAGCCTTGGAGAAAACATCAATTAGTCGTTATATCACTCCTGCTATCACTATACGCACATATTCGTGGAGTGTATTTCAAGTATACTTAAAAAAGTAATTAGTCCATAGAAAAGTCGAACCCAGATTAGACTTAAATGGATTTAAAGGAATCTATAAACCCATTTTAGTGGTTGCAGTTGACACTCTATCTTGTCCTTTGAACCTTGAAGCATCCATCCACGAATTAATCCTGGGTTTATATATTGTTAACGGCAATTGTCATCAATTAATATTTTTTATATGCAGAATTAGAAAAAAAAATGTCATTTAGATTCAAGTAGCGGATCATGTTCGCGCACATGGTTTCATCCGTATCCATGGTATTAATTATTCTTTTAATTGTTTTTTTATAGGTGAATAATGTTGACTTGATTTTATATGTAATTAATTAGGATAAATGACTTTTTCTATCTGTTTTTTAGTCTAATATTTTGATATTTTTTTGTTTTTTTTAAAAGATATACTATATCTCCTATGATAAGGGATTTTGTTCTATTAAATTTGAACTACGAAAGAATATTAAATATATTTTGAAAAGTGAGTATTTATTAAGTATTACACAAAAAGAGGAGGAAAATATTCATTTATCCAATTAATTAATTATTTTTGTAACCACGAAAACGTGCTTCTGTGAGACTCATAAACAGCCGCCTCTAAGCGTGACTGAACTAACCTATTTTTGTTGAAATGGTGCTACTGGTGATTTATAACAAAACTGCATCATGCATGTTGAGCTTCACTTGCCATTTTTATATAAGTATCTATATTTCTCTTTCTTCTGGATGTCAATTTTGGTTGAAGTATTTTATAATTAATTAGGATGGTTCATTAATCAGCGTGAGGGTTGAGAAATTGGGTTATCTAATACATGCCATGAGAAAATTTTATGATGAGAATTTAGGCATTAAATAGGAAATTGATAGAAATGATTATATTTTAATAATTAATTTAAAATGGACCTCATACAATTTTTTTTTCCATATTTAAGTAAAAATAATTATTTTAAAATATTATATTCTCAAATATTTTAATTATCAAAAGCATTGATTTTGTTTGTTTCTCACTCTCGAACTTACTTTAATTGTAGTAATCTCATATTTTTTACTTATGACCTTAAAAATTTACACTTGCATTCACTCTCAAACTCAATACCGTCATAACAATAATAAGGGCATTTTTTTGAAGTCATAAATTTTGAGTTTTAAATGATTGTTTATTTTTCTTTTATTTTGTAACCGAATTGAATAAGTAATAAGTGTTTTGTATTGATTCAAATGTTTAAAAATGAAAATATGTGTGTCAAGAGATATTTTCTTGACTGAAAATTATTGCTAGAGTTGAACCCTTATTCTTGAAATATGTTGTAACCAATTTCAAGTTTGGTTACAACCAATTTCGAGAGTAACAGTTTAGTTGAATTAAAATCGAGATTTTTTAAGTTATTTTTCGAGAGTTTGAAATCATATTCGAGAGTGAATTCAAGAGTTTAGACTAGTGATTTTCGAGTGTGTAAATAA
>JAWDEX010000016.1:6279958-6293463 GCA_035221805.1 Trichilia hirta
AATACTTTCATTATTAATAAATATGTACAATACATATCTACAGTAACTTAATACGATATACCCAAAATCGACAACACGAATAATTTTATGGTATACAACACTAATAATTCGAACGCAACTCTAGGACATAGTTTCAAACAAAGTTTATTACAACACTTTTGAATATATTTTCATAACACACTTTTGAACATATTTTTAATATGCACTTTCGAACACGAAGAGAAGGTGCACTTTCGAACATATCTACTATAGAAATATTTGAATATAATTTGACCAAAACATTATTTGATACTTTATAACGTAGTACCAAAATTCAGTTTTGAACAAATCATATTATAATACTTTCGAACAGGGCTATTACTATAATACTTTTGAACCCAAACAAACTACGACCCTTTCGAATAATTAACAAATTTCGATTTACAGAGTTGAAAAATCTCTCTAGCGACACAGATTCAAGCCAAAGAACCAAAATATATTATAAACAAATATAATGCCATCAAACTAATCTATTTTATACTATATAAATATAACATTTTTATTTCTGAAATTACAATTCCTAAAGTTTTAATAAAATTAATCTATCTAACTCCTCACTAGTTTATCAGTGATTCTCGACGTGCGTGTTATTAGTTTTTGCATCTGAAATTGAACCGATTCTTTGCACAGATAAAAATAAATGAAAAAAAAATATGTTGTAGAGGGGAGAAATGAAAGAAGAATAATTCCATTTTAATATGTTTTAAATTTTATGTGTATAATTGTTCATAAATTATTTTAATGGTTAAGATGATTGAAGTTTTTGTTGGTTATTTTGATAAAAACGTTTATAAAAAAGGTCATTTTTATACTTTTTTTAAAAAATTAGTGGGGGCTTATTGCCGCCACATTGATCAAAAATTATTTTGGAGTGGTTTTAAGAAAGTCCTCCCTGATAATTGTTATAATAACCCGTGGAATTATTATCTGGACCCATAATTGTTCCCGAGTTCGGAATAAATTTAAACCCGTGCAGATGACAACCCAAAAAATAAAATAAATATAAAATCAACATTCATAACTAAATTCAACATTTGAATCGGTAATAAAATACAAAAGATTATTTTTTTAAAATATCATATAACATTAAAAAAAAAAAAATACCTGATTTTGAATGGACTTTGGCTGGCCAGCCACAACCTGGCTGCGGTGGGTTAACGGATAAGTACTAGTGTGGTGGTGGTTGAGTTTGAGCTCAGGTAGCGACTATGGCGCGGTGATGAACGAGTAAGTTAAGGCGGATCGATGACGTGTGGTGTGCGAAGCTCGGCGACGACCAAGGGACAAAGAGGAGGCTCAAGCGGCTTTTTACGTGGGTTTCAATTTTCGAATTGGAAAAAGTGTCGGGATCATTTTTTATTTCTACTTTTAATGTTAACTGATGATATCTTGCAATTGCATATCATTTTTAGGGTCTCTTCAACAATGGTTCATCTTGGTGCATGTCTAAAGATTTAAGAGTTTTGTTTTAATTTGATGCTAGGGGTCAAGTTTGGTTGGATTTTCTGGTTTTGTTTAAAATACAAAAAGTTTGTTCTACTCTTCAATCGACTAACGGCAATCGATGGATTGTAAAAGTAAGGATGAAACCGACAAAAATTCAGGGATAATATCTCCTGAATTGGTAAAGGGCAAAATCTCAGGGACAAAATTGATATATATATATATATATATAATTCTTCTAAATTTTAAATTATTATTATTATTTTTTAAATATAGAGTACATTTACAATCACACGAGATAATAATTTATTCAAGCAATAATCAATAGCCAGTAATTTTAGAGAATAATCAACCAAATTGGGATTGGGAGACAGCCCAAATTCTTACTAGAGATAAGAATAAGTTCAATAGATAAATGCTTGACTGAGCTATGGTGAGTTGAAGTAAGAGGCTCAAGGGTCATAAACTTCTATTTTTGGAGAAGAAGCGATGACGATATCTATGGAATAATCGTCGCCTAATTCTGTGCAAGTAGTTACAATAATATGAATAATACAAACGCTATTTGCAATCATTGAGTGTAAATCGTGTATAACTGGTTTTTAAATTTGCCGGCTGATCTTGGGGATCAACCCCTAACTAGGCAGCGAAAACTACCAAGTTGGAGTACCATAAATAAACAAAAACGTATTGAATATCCCCATTTTTTATTTAATTTTGCAAATTAAGCAGCAAATTAGAATAATATATAATTTTAAAGACTACAAAAGTTTATTATTTAATTATTAAATAACAAAATAATTACGACAATAAAATTTAGAATCCCATTTTTAGGTGTAATGTTATTAATAAGAAAATATAAAATATTTTTAGCCTAAATTTACTACTTAACGATGTTAGAGAAGTTTTTTTCTTTTTAATTAAAACTTAAAATACAAATCCTAGCATTTTGGTAATAAAAAATATTTTGCTTTTTATAAAAAGTAAAATATTATGCTTTATGACTTTGAACAGTTACATTATAACAATATAATGATTTTTAATTATAAATTTAATATCTATTGCTATTAACAATTCAATATTTTTATACAAATTAGAAATAAAATAATAAATTATATAATATTTAAAAAAACCATTTCCTTATCTTCTTTATTTTCAAATGATATAAATTAATTTTATAGGTTTAATATAAAACATGACAATATTTATTACATGTATATAAAACAATTATTTTATAATAATTGGATACGATTATATCTTTTAGATGTTGAAATTTTTGGTTAAATTTATCGATTTTATTTATTAAAAATTAGAATGAATTACGTAATGAAGAACATTTACAGAAGCTTGTCTTTTATTGAAGTCGATTAATTACAGTTTTGTTGTCTATAAGACGGTAACCAACAAATAAATGTTTTGCCAGAAGATTTATTCTATAAAATAACGAAACGTGTTCTGTTTTTGATAATGATCTTTTGGAGTGTTTGGATTCAAATAAAGAAACGGACTAAATATGATTAAATGAAATAAAAATTTACGAATTTATAAAAATTTTATTTTTATAAATTAAACAAAAATAATTTACGAGTGCTGTATGATCTGCGGACACGTACCTCAGAAATGAGTGCCTGATTCTGTGTATGACTGGACATCGTAATAATGACTGAATACGAAAGTTTTCTCGTCATCCAAAAAAAATATATATATAATATAACTTATATTAAATTATATAAAAATATATATATATATACAAATTTTTTAATACTTTTAAGAATTATAAATATATATAACATTTATATATATTTTATTCGGCCTTTATATTATCACGAAAGATATTAACTCCTTATAAATAATATTTTTTCTCTCATATGTCTTTTAAAATACACAGAAATATTAATATAATTAAAAAGTTCACTATAGGCATATATTGAATTTTTTATCCTTGAACTCTTTAAAAGTTTAACAATTATGGGTATTATCTTATAATATATCATAGTTTCTAATTTACGATAAAAAAAATTTTCATTGAATCTTACTCTTGTTGTTCATATCACATGAATTATATCATTCTATTGTCTGATTTTAATCGAATAAAGGTTCATAAAATATCAAAATCTTAATTTTGATTTATTCACATAATATCAAACAATTTGTTGTAAATCTTCTTTATCACCTCTTCATGTGACATTAATGTGCTATAACAACAAACTTAAATTTCAAATATTTATCAATATTTGTCTAAAAATTTGACCTAAACAGAATTAATGATAACTCTTAATTTAATTTATCGAGTTAACAAATCTTATCTTAACTATTAATCATATACTTATTTAAATAAAGTATAACTAAACTGACTTTATCACACATAACATGTCTAATTTCATATTTATATAAATATGATTGTGATATTTCGTATTAAAAAATTATATCGCACATTAGTATAAGCTTATAATAAATTATTAACTACATGCTTATCATATAATTTATTATTCTTTAATTACGTTCAAAAAAATAATTTTTTAATTATTAATTCAGACTAATACTTTTTTGACATGACTCTTATTATTATTCATACTAATTTTATCTCATAATATTTATCAATCTATATAAAACGATTTTGATTATTTTATTTAATTTTTAAATAAATTATCTGAATAATTTATATATATAATTTATTATATTATATGAAGTGATAAAAAAGTAGTATATGTATAAATTAAATTTTTTTTTTTCATTTATTAATAAAAATAATATAATATCATAATTTTTAAATTTGACAACACAAATAATTTTTTAGGATATCCATTACTAATTTCTCACTTTTACTTAAATAATTTATTATTCTATCTCTTACTCATCATTTTAATTAGTAGTTTAGTTACGTTATTTATTAAAAATATTTTATGTATAAGTAACCCTTTAATTTTAACAAATTCTCTCAAAATCCCGTATACTTTAAAAAAGTTAAATAAAATTTTTATAATTAATATAATTATTAGAAAAAAACATTTATTTTAAAAAACAGTTCCAGAATAACATAAAATAGTTGCACAAATTTATAAACTCTTAAACAAAAAGAGAATCCCATGCAATGTCCTCATTCCTTAAACATATTTTTGCACCTTTTTTCTTTATTATAATCATAATTTTAGATACGAAATTTTAAAATGGCTCATATTGATTTTGATTTAACCTGTCTCCTAATTGCTCAGAAGTGGAAGCCACGCCGGCATTGACGTCAATAAAATAAAATCCATTATTCCAAAACTTATCCCGCTACTCTTATATGGTACACAATCAATTTTCAAAACTTTTGTTTGTTTCTTCCATACGTGCATTATCAAAAGGGAAATTCCATCCTAATCCCTATCGTCAATGGCCCCTACATTTTCACCTGGCTCAATCTCCACCATCCCTGCAACTCCATCACCACCGTTGCCATGATTAATCAATGGATCCAGCGGTGCACATTCAATCTTATGTCTCAACTTCCAGTCATTCGCTTGACATCCCCGTGAACAGTAATTCACCTTGTTACAAACGAAACATCTCCTAAACTCCCTAGCCCGAGTCTCCGGTCGACCGCACCCACCATGGGAACATAACCTCAGACCATGTTCTAGCCTGCCCTTCCCCGACTCGAACCACTTTTTCAAAAACTTGTTCACCGGGTGTACTTCTAGCACGCCCGCATTGTAAACGATCTCATTTAATAACTGACGACCCCAAAATGGAACAGCGTGTCCACGCTCAATATAGTATTTGTATCGGGGCCGACGGTTCAGTGTCTCAGATAATAATATCATCATGAACTCACGTACGTTAGCTTCGATTAGTAACCGGTGACCCTTTCCAATGTCTTGTTGAACGCCGTAACCGTCTAGCAGACAATGGCCAAACTCGCGTAAAGCGTCGACGTGGCCTAAGGAGGCGGCCCGACCGCATAACGCCACGCCGGCTCGTAGATCTTTTTCGTCTTCAGAGGTGCCGCTGCCATTAAACTGAATCACAGCGAGGGAATAAAGGGCTGGCGCGTGTAATCTGATAGCAGCTTTCGCCATTAAAGATATTCCGCTTGCTCGGTCTTGGAAACAGTAAAACCGTATCTGCAATGGTTAAAAATATGTTATTCTTTGTTTTGGCGATATTTTTTTTTCAAATTTTATTTATAGAGGGAATGTAATACGGACCATGCCAAGGGCGTAAGACGCCTCGACATTTCCAGCGGAAACGCAACGTTTCAGAAAACGGTTAGCTGAATCTGACCACTGGTTGGCTTTTACTGTTACTGTCTTTGGTCCGGCTTTTGATAAGACCAGCGGATGGAGACCTAAACGATAAAACCTTTTGCATCTGTTAACGAATTTTTCAGAACGAGAAACGTTTCGATTAGACAAAAGTGCGAAACACATTAAATTGACTAAAAGATAGAAGGAAGCATGCACACCCGTGTACATACGTTATAAGAGCATTGATGAAATCAGAAGGGCATGAAGCGGAGGAGCTGAGCTTCCGAAGGATGCAAATGACAAGATCATCGGGCAATCCATTGAAAAAATCATTTTCATAGTCGATTTTTTGACAAGTTCTCATCCTTTTTCTCTGAACCATTTTTTCTTTCTTTGCTGCTTCTTGTGAACAAGAAGAAAGAAGAAACTGCTAGCAATTACCTTTCTCAGGTTTCTAAGTATACAAGAGAAGTATGGTGTTTTGTTCTCTGAATGTTTGTTTTACGTTGGTGGGGTGGGATGTGGGTCTCATGGTTTTGCTTGCTGTATCTCAATACAATTGAAGTGAAAATAAAAGGACGTTTTTATTATATACATGACAGGGAATTACTACTTGCTAATTAAATTGGACCCACACAACTTAGAAACTGAATGAGTTAGCCAAATGACTTCATTCCCTTAATATGATTATCATAAAAAAATTTTGAACTCTTTTACCTTTTTGTCGTGTGATGAAGTGTCAATAATATTATTTGTACCTTACGTAGAAATCAAATTTAAATTTATTCGAATTTTATATTACAAAAAAATACTGTGTGTAATTTTGAAATTCTATGTTTTTTTTTTTTTTTTTTAATTTTAGTTAAAAAATTATTAATTTATATGCTTTTCTTAATTTGATTACCGCGAAATGGATTTTTTCCTTGCTTTGGTGCATTAAGTAATTATGTATTAAAAAGGGAAAGTAGTGGCCCCCAAATAAGCAGGGCAGCCTAATCAGTACTCACAACGGTTGGAGTGTCATAGTAGAACTAAATTGTGTTAACTTGCCGACCATAAAACCATGGACTTGTTCCATACGCTTGTTTTAATAGAAAAATCTTAATTCAATTGTTGACTTTTTTGGATATTTAGTTATTTTTTGATAAATCATTTCAAAATTATCCATTGTAACAACCTTCTAAAGCAAAACCTAATACCCTTTTAAGGCACTTCTGACACTAAGAACATCATAAACGTGCCATTTGACTCTATTTTGAGACCTTAAGGTAAATTAAAAGGCCAACCAAAAGAATTAAATATAGATCGTCTTGTGGGTCGTGCGTGCAATGTGCTTGAGAAAGCTAACTTGCAGGCATGATCCCGTCCACAGTATTAATCAAATTGGATAAAAATATTTGTACACAAAGCATGTAACAATAATGGGAATATGTTTCAGCCTCCTTTAATTTGACGTTTCTACGCATAGTGTATATGCAAGCGGAGATTGAAAATTGAGTGGGATTTGCAAACCAAGTCAAGCTACTTTCTTATTCTCCTTCTCCTTCTGCTAGATATTTATGTTATTGTGGGGGCAAGTCAATTTAAAGTTACCCCTCTGTATGTAATTTGGATAAGGTCAGAAGACGTGGAGTTGGTGGTACCCTCATCTCTTTCTTTCGATACCAGAAAAAAGGAGATGAATTAATGAATCCGTGGGCTTTGTAGAGAATGAGGGTTGTATTGGTTATCGATCGATCGAAAGACAATTTTTATTTATTTTTTTTCAAAATTTTCATGCGACATTATTGTAGATGTTGTTGTTGTTGAAGACCATTCGTGAATTCAAGCTTGTGAAGAAATCGGCTCGTCAATTCAATTTGCGAACAATGATTTGAATCGTTAAATTTTAGACTTTATAAAAGACAGCTGGGTTGGTCGAATGGTTCACAAACTGGGAATAGAGACTTTATTTTTCATTAATTAATAGATCGATTAAGTAATAAATTATAATATTATATTATTATGTAATTATTAATCACTCGAAAGAAATTAAAATTGTATATGTTCTTATCGAAGTATTTTGTTTTATCGCAACAGCATTTCTTGCACGCTCAGTAATTCTATATTATTGCTGTATCTTACGTATTAGGTTTACAATTTTTTTTCCCCCTTTATTTTCCTTTGATTTTCTGCAGTAAGTAATTGAAAAACCAATATCATGATACGCTTATAATTTAAATAAACTACTAAATTATTATTATTTTGATATTGACCTGCTGATGAACTCGAAAATCTAACGTCTCTTGGTCTATTCTATGAGTGCCCAGCGACCATGTTATCATTAAATAGTCAAAATTAAAATTGAGCTAAATTGAATTTATGAATACATAAAGCTATTAAAAATTTGGAACAGACGTGCAAAAGATTAATGATGACGAACCACGTCGTGGAAGAGACAGACATACAAATCCCTTAACAAGATAAAGGGCTTAGCCAATATCGCAAGCAAAGTTGCATCATCAAAATTTTTTTTCCCAGAGATTAACCTACACAGTTGGGATGACGGTAGCCAGTAGCCACCAAAAATATTTCAATTATTGCCTCTCTCTCTCTCTCTTTTTAAATTTTTAAATTTTTTATTTTTCAAATGATATATATATATATATATATATATTGATAAAGAGTGTTAATTTTGAAGATAAATATGTTCTCACACGCAACACATAATTGATTAATTATAATTCCATTTCCCTTGACAAGTCAACAATGAAAAAGGGTTCCCAAACTTCGCTTGTTGACCTCGCAACTGAGTGTGAAGAGTCTGAGGATAATTATGATGAGCAGCCATAGCAATTAGTGGTTTATGAACCCCACAAACTTTTGGATTACACTTATTCATACATTTAAATGCAATATATTAATTTTCTCCTTTGAAAAAAATAGCGAGAGAGAGAAAGAGATCCCGCCTTAAAGCACATATACATGCATTTTGTTTTATGTTATTACTCTTTCAATGAAATTACATTATATGATCCAATCTGAAGAATGCGTGTGATAGAAATAAGAGTAACCAAATCATGGTATAGAATGTCTGTGTGTTGAAGGATTTCCCAATGGATCGAAACAGACATTGTGTTTGCTGTTGGGCACGAGACTAGGGAGGATGCTTCTCTGGTTAAGGGAACCAATTAATGCCGTAACTTTATTGCAAAAATTATGATTTCCATTCTTGCGAGCATACGATATTGTACCTATTGAAAAACTATAAATATGCGATAGTCGGTCGGTCCCATGCATGAGGGGAAAACGCCTTCGTTTCATTACGACGGTAATTATATCCTGCACTTGGTTTGCTTGCTTCAATTGGCCTACGTGCAACGAGAAGATACAGGAGCACTCACCCAACTTTATAAAATATTAGAAAAAGAAAAAAAATGAAAGGAATGCTGAAGCCTGACGTACGTACTACTGAGTTATAATTTTATATATATTCGATGATAAAAATAATCTAATATGGATTGGATACATGAAAATCCAACTAATAAAATTATAAATGACGATATTTTTTATGATTTGAATTTCATTAAATTACTAAGATTTTCTGGCACGTGTTTATCAATGGTGGGTGTATGGTTAAGAATATATTTTTTTTTAATCACAAATTTGTATTTCGCTGAGTAGAAGATAAAATCAAAAGAAAATTTTGATTAAAAAAGTTCAGTATATATATATACACTAAAAGGTACTGCTTTTGGGGTAGAAATCCTTTTTTATATAATTGATTGTAAAAGGTACTGTTTTTGGGGTAAAAATTCTTTTTTATATAATTGATTGTATGAATTATATATAATATATATATATTTTATTTTTTGGATGATGAGAAAATTTTTATACTCAGTTATTATTGTAGTGGATGCTCGTACACGGCCACTTATATATAGAGTTATTTGTAAACAAATATAAAGGGAATATAAATATTATAAATAGTTATGTATAGAGTGACCCTAGACATATAAATTTTTTATGCAAAATGATATGATATGTTAATATTAGTTTATAAAAATACAAAATTAATATAATTAATAATAATATATAATATGAACCAAGTGAAAATTAATATTACCGTATCACGTTAATTTATATACATAATTTTGTAAAAAAAATTTTATTTTATTATTTTTATATATTTTAAATCAATAATTTTAAGTTTATAAAGTTGGAATACAAATTTTTTATACATATCTATAGCCAAAATGTGTCAAAATATTTTATTTGGTAATATTATTAATGCGGCAATTGTATAAGGCCAATCATAACTGGCACATTAAATATCATATTCAATTATCCATACCCATGGTATTAGTTGTTACTTTTATCGTTTTGATACTAGAATAATGTTGACCTGATTCTATATGTAATTAATTATTAATTCTATTTGTGGTCAGGGAAAACGTACGTCTATATGCTTCCATATTCATGGCTAAACTAATCTATTTCTGTTGAAATGGCAACTGCTGACTCACAACAAAACTGGATCGTGCATGTTGAGCTTCAATTGTCATACCTATATTTCTCTTTTTCTGGATTTCAACGTCGGTTGAAAGATTTTGTGATTAAAATGGGTAATTGTAGGGAGTGTGTTAATAAAGATAAAAATTAATTTTATAAAAAGTTAAATTTTTCGTAACTTTTATTTTTATTTATTTTTTTATATTTTATTTTTATTTTAAACTAGTGATTTTAATTTTATTTATTTATTTATATTAATTAATTATTTTAATTTTATAAAAAGATTTTTTTTATTTTTTTATTTTATTTATTTTAAGAGAAAGATTTTACCACCTTTTTTGTTTATATTATTATACTAATATTTTATCTTGTTAACTTAAGTTATTGTATATTTTATTTATGTTTACTTAAAATTGTGATCAAAATTTTACACTACTAGTGAAAAGTAATTCTTTAGCTATCTTTGGCAATTTATTTAATTTATTTTCATCTTTGTCTTTTTTTTTTTTTCACACACTTCAAATATCATAATTAAAAATCAAAATCATCAAAAAAAAATTGAAAATCCTCTAACGAGAATCATGAATAAATATCTTTGACCTCTTTAAAATTCTATCCCTTTTTATTTATTTATTTATTTTTCTTGATGTAAACAATTTTAGATTTAAGCGGGATATAATTTCCTTGTTTTTTAACTTTTATATCTTAGAATCTGAAAGTTTATACTTGTATTTAAAAGAATATGAAAAAATTTGTATAACTTTTAATGATCAAGTATATGGTAAAAAAATTATCAAACTAAAATTAATTTTTTTTTTAAAAGATAAAGCTAAAACTTGACTTAGTACTCTAAGGTCAACTGATTTTGGTGTCATTGGTCGATAAATTAAGTTAAAGACGTAATTTTTAAAACTCAAAAAATATTAATTCTAATAAAATAATAAGAATAATTTTAGCTAATTAAACTTTATAATTAATGTATCATTTTATGCATAAAAGAAGATTTATGAATTTGTTATTTAAAAAATTTATGATTTGTGCTTAAAATTTTTTTATTTAAAAATATCAAAGAGAAATAGAATAATAAGTGTTTTATTTATAAATTTTTATTTTAAATTACTACTAAAAGTTGTCATTTCTAGTAATAAGTTAATTATGGGCTATTATTAGTATTTAAAAGTATATATTTAGTAAAATTAAATTTATTACACTCTTAATATAGTAAAATATTACAATTTAAGTATGTTTATAATTTTAAATTTTAAATTAATTTTGTTAATAATTGATGTTTAATTTCTCTCTCGATGTAGAATTCAAAAAAAGGTATGACTTTCAATTAAGAGAGCTATTAGAATAATTCTTGATCCTATGAAGAGTTAACTTAATGGGTTAAAATTTTTATATTTGGACTAACTATCAGTTTAGACTTTAAGTTTTATTTTTTAAGCCATTTTTTATTCCAGTTCAGCTCATTCTTACTTCAGTATTTTGTCCATAATTTTTGATAAAAATTTTGAATTTATTTGATACAAGTGGCTGTAAAAAGTTACTCAATGGGTTAAAACTTTTTTCTTTAAACCAACTATTATCTTGGATTCTAAGTTATATTTTTGAAGCTATTTCACAAGCTTATTTTTTGTTTTAATCTAATTCATCCCAACTTTATTTCAGTATTTTACCCATAATTTTTAATAAAAATTTTAAATTTACCTGATATAAGCAGCTGTAAAAATTTGACCAACGGTCTAAAATTTTTATGTTTAGACCAATCATTAATTTGAACTATGAATTTTATTTTTAAAGCCATTAAGTAAGTCTATTTGCAATAATAATTTAACCTGACCTATTTTTAGTATTTGAGTTGTATCTTTCAAAATATTAAGAGTTTAAATAAGTACTTTATTTGTATAAAAAGTTGAGACAAATTTCTAAAATTGTCATGGTCATAATCTAATTTTTTCTTCTGTAAATTTTATTCAAGATCGAGGTGCTAAATTTATGGTAATGACATGAGGCTTAATTTTCAAATCATTCTGTCAAAATTATTTAATGAGTTTGTTTCTTAACTCAAAATGCCGAATTTTGATAGCGATGTATCTATATTTTCAAACTAATCATTAGGATAATTTTGATAAACTTGCCAATAATGTAAGTGTTTACTATTTTCTTTTTGACCTTTGCTAAACTAGTCTATATAGATGTTACTATTATTTTATCTTTTTATTTACTATAAAAATGTAATCATTTTTTTTAACTATTAAGAATTATATTAATAATCATTTGTTTATTTTGCAGAAAAGTTTTGTTATGCTTGAATAAGTGGCTAATAGCGATAATCTGTGACATTTTAGCTCGACATATCTAAGTATGGATGAAGTTCTACTAAAATTGCATAAGCAATTTTCTGCTCTTCTTGTCAATAGTTTAGTGAAAATATATAAAATTAGAGTAACAACATTAAAGATATTTACAGACAAGGGTCTTTCTCAAGACATAAGATGACTGATTGAAGCAAAAATTTGACTAGATGAACAATCTCCTAATCTCTTTGTCGCTCACATGCCTAGTTTAGGTAAGAGTTCTTGCTCTAAAAAACGATGAGCAAACAATTACAAGTTTGTTACAGATATGCAAGATAGAATTGTAATAAGCAATGTCGTTCTTTGGGATACCTTTCTAGTAATCGTGAGGACAAAATCTAATTCATTAAAAATGGACTGAGTAATGAGTCTATAGATAATATTTTATTGACTCTTGAGTCGCATTCTTATGGATTAGTTTAACACGAGCTTTTAAAATTATGAAAACTATTTCAAAATGAGCACGAACGCTATAGTATTAGAAATCTTATTGTAAATGATCTTGTTCGTCAATTTCTAAAGAGAGTGGAAGGAAAGTTCATCTCTAATTCATAAAGAATGTTCAAGTCATTTCTGAAAGCAGACATCAGCTGAGTTATTGTATATATGTATTTATTATTACTGTTTTTATTTTGGTTATTATTTGTTAATAGTTAGCCTATCTATGTAGGTATCATTATTATTTTATCTTTTATCATGTAAATATTTTATTTTTACCTGTACAGTAAATATTGTTTTATCTATAAATATGCATTATCACTTTTTATTTTGCAGAGTCAAGTTTAGTTAGAAATAAAGAAGATGCCAATTCGTCAAATTTGAAATATTTGTGTCTTTTATGAAAAAAATTCGAAAAAACACAAAAAGTTTTTAAATAGTGCTAGTAATCTGGGTCAAATTTTAGCTGAAAGAAAGATTCATTTAGTCTATGAAGAAGGTAGTT
>JAWDEX010000016.1:6313007-6323248 GCA_035221805.1 Trichilia hirta
GGTTAGAGCGCCCCTGTGCCTGACATATTGTTTGGGTTTCTTATGCAATCTTGGTTATGTTTTAAGGGGGAAAACTATAAAAGTTTTTTTTTTTTTTTTTTCTAAACCTAGAGTATCTTTTTAAAGACTTTTGAAGAGATTTTAGAGAACAACTCTAATAGTAGCCATAGCAAGAAGAATCAAGAAAGCTAAGTATTGAAGCCCAAAGATTAGAGCTTTATTCTTCTCTTTTCTTTCTTTCAATTTCTTTACTTGATTGATATGTTGGACCTCAAAATTAATGTTAAAATATTTTATTCTTTCGTTATGAACTAAATTCTCTTGCTAAGGCTATAATGTAGCCTAATCATGATAATTTCAATTCTTAGTTATATATTTTTATAAATTTATTATCTTTAGTTGAGTATATATCATTGTGATTAATGCTTTTAATTATTTGGCTAATAGTTGAATGATTTATTATTATGTATTGACTTGAGAGATGATACATATAATTAGCTCTTTTGATATATACCATAAATTGAATGAAAGATAGAGATTTGTCAACGTGATTTTTGAGATATTTATGAAAAAGATTATTGATCATAATGTGCTCATAAATGCTTAAATTCGCACAGAGATATAATGGGTTAGTATATGTAAGTAATTCTAATTTTACTTGAAAAAGAATATTAGAAAGGTTAGAATATTTTGTCATCAATGAGGATGATAAGCAACTTATTTCATGATTATGAATTAGTATTAGATTGATTAGGTGAGTCGGATGTCTTAGTGTTATTTTGCTTGATTACAAGTTTTTGATTCTTAGTATTTTATTAACTTTTATTAGTAATTTAATTTTGGTTAATTCTTCGTTATTTATTATATTAATTTTAGTTAATTAATTAATTTAAAATTAAGATACATTCAATAGCTAGTAGTAAAGTAGTCCTTATAGGTTCGACAATATTCTTGTCATTATATTACTTATTACGATTTTGTGTACTTGCAAAATTTTCACAACATATTAAACATGCCTAAAGCATATTAATTAAAATATTGTAGTTCATATTTAATCAAACTATAGAAAATCTTATATGAATTAAAACAGTCTGAGTGCATATGGTACAATTGTTTGAGCGAATATTTGATAAAAAAGAATATATTAATAATTTTATATGTCTATGCATATTTATAAAGAAATCATAATCTAAATTTGCCACTATAGTAATATATATTAATGATATGAATATAATTAAAACTATTGAAGGGGTTCTAAAAGCTATTGAATACTTGAAAATGACATTTGAAATGAAATATTTGAAAAAAAATCAAATATTATCTTGAATTACAGATTAAGCATATGTCTAACACAATATTGATCCATTAGTCCGTAACTATTAATTTAAGTATTTCAATAGTTGTTCGATCTCTTCATCCTAAAAAAGATTCATTTCATTCTAAAGAATATGATATAGAGATACTTGATTCGAAAGTCACATATCTTAATATTTTTAATGTCTTATTATGTTTAGTACAATGTAATAGACCAGACATAATATTTGTTATAAATTTACTTGTCAAATTTAGTTTTAAACCTACTCGGGATATTGAAGGGCATCAAGTATCTATTACTTTATTTTCATAGAACAACAAATTTAGAATTATTTTATTTCAATGAACCAATAAAAAATTTAAGTTTAATTAGCCACGCAGATGCCGATTACTTTTTTGATTCTCATGAAGCCCGATCACAAACGAGATCTATATTTACTTATAACAATATAGCAATCTCTTCACAATCTACGAAGCAAACTCTTATTGTCACATTTTTTAATTATTCTAAGATTATTGCTTTACATGAAATAAGGCATGAATATGTACGGTGATATTATGTTATATATCATTTTTAAAGTATATATAACTTATCCTCTACTTTAAATAATTTAATTGTAGTTTATGAAGATAATACTACTCATATTACTTCAGTTCAAAGAGGATATATCAAAAGTGACAGAATCAAGTATATTTTTTCTAAATTCTTTTATACTTATAAACTTCAATAGAGCAACTAGATTGATGCTAACTAAATTCGCTTCTCTGATAATATTACTAATCCTTTTACCAAAATTTTATTTATATCAACTTTTAAAAAATTGACATATAATATTAATATTCATCAACTTTATAAATTGATATATATTATTTTAAAAAAAGACTTTTATCAGAAAGAGCTAAATATGCACTATATTCTTTATTTTTTTAATTAAATTTTTGTAATAAGATTTTTAGCAAACAATATAAAATATATACAAAATTTATTAAAATTAGTATAACTCAAAGGAGAGTGTTATAAAGTCAAAGAATTAAGTGAATTACATATTTCATCGATTTCCTTCTTGTTTTATTATTTTTTATTTTTATAATATATAATAAAATAAATAACAGGATTGAAATAGTTAAATTATTGCCTATAAATGACCTGCTCTTTTTTAATAAACTCGTACATATTTTATGAATTGAAATTTCTTAGTATTGATTTTGAGTTTGTTTATATTTGATTAATTTTATTTATATTCTTGAGTCCCTCTTAATTATACCAAGAACTAATATTTACAATAAAATTAATGATTTTTTTTAATCATATTAATGTTTAAAGAATAATCCAAGCTATGCCTACATTCTAATCATAATTTACGTACCTGGTAGAAAAACAACTAAAAATTAAACCCCGTATAAAAGAATGAAAATAAAAAAATAGTTTATCATTTCGTTGCAGCAGCAGCAGAGCCCCTCCGTTTCCCAAACGCATACCAGATCAACACCTTTTCCCCAAACGACCCAAGATGTTCCGGCAAGCCTCACGCCTCTTGGCTCGAACCACCGCACTTACAAGGTCTCGACCTTTCTCATCAGAGGTACCAGCAAAGGCCGCTGTCGATGAATCCTTCGTCGAGTCATGGAAGAAAGTGATTCCAAACATAGACCCACCAAGGACTCCTTCGTACTTCATGAAACCTCGACCCAAAACTCCGACTTCAATCCCTACTAAACTCACAGTCAATTTCGTCCTTCCCTACGCCTCTGAGCTCTCCACCAAGGAGGTTTGCTTTTTCTTCTTTTTTGTTGTTAGTAATTCGGAAGATGCAATTGAGTTGTTCTTATGTTTTCGGCATCTGGCTTTGGTTTGGATCTGATTGTATTCGGTCAATTATTTTGGGTAACTGCATTTTTAGCCGGTTTTCGTGTGTGGGATTTGATTGGTTTTGTTTTACTTTTGTGGGTTTGTTTCAATTGTTAGGAAATGGTGGTTGATTGGACACATTCTGTATCTATCACCTGACATTTTGACTTAGATTATTTGTTCTATGATGTTTTCTGAATATGGCTTTGTTGGATTTGTAGCCCACGGTTTGTTTACATAATTTTGCAATTCTTTTCCAGTCAATTGATATCAATGTTTTTTAATTAATTGATTAAATGCAATTGTTAATGATTCCTTGTACGTCCTCTTATTTTTGTTTTTTGTAGCTCACGGTTTGCTTGTTTTTGACTTGTATCTCCACTTTATTTTTACTAAGGTGCCTACATTACTGCTGACCAACTACCTTGCACCTTTCATATTTGTACCTTCAGTTCTATAATTTGGCTCAACTTGTATTTCAGTAGATACTAACTTCTCAGAACTAGTAGATGATGCATTTTTCTTAGATTTACGCATTCATTCCTCAAGGGCTTGCATGTGGGTGGGCCAGATCACATAAAGCGTCTGGATGAGAATTGACCATCTTGCGGTAAATTTATCTGTATTTTATTTCACATATTATGGAATTTTGCAGTTCATGGTGGGGTGGATGGGTGGGTGGTAGAGGAAGTGAAAGGAGAAAGGCTTTCTCCTGTTCAGAAAGGAAGGGTTGAGAAAATATTCTCCCAGTTTGAGTTATTGCAGAGCTGTGCTCTCTGATTTTATCATTGACTAAGCTACTTGTAAAGTTAGTTTGGTTGATTGCTTCAGATGAGAAGGAGGGAATATTGATCTCTATTCAGTTTCTTTAACTGGTGCTGGTGGACCGGAAGAAAGGAATATAAAAGAAAGGATGGCTACTTGCCCAGCCTTTGGTCAATTTTGTAGCTAGACCTCTGAAGTGAAGAGTGAGTTTGAGTGACCCCGGATGGTGTCTATCAAATCCCCTCCCTACCTTTTTCTCTTTCCTTGGTGAATGAATTTGGTTTCATCCAGTGCACGTTCTGAAGATGATCAGTGTAGTTGTGGGTTGAAACTTTACGAACCAAGATAGTTGGTTCATTTCCAATGATTCTCAAACCCAACTAGTCCAGCCCAGCCTGTGCACTTAATTATTTTACTGTCTTAAGATTTATCAAATTACATTTCTGTTCTAAATTAACTTATTTTGTTTTTCGAATTACTTAACATTAGGCTTCACTTCCGAGATCATATGACTTTTATTTTCTCTTTATTAAGTTTTCAACTGCAGTTTGTGCAACAATTGCATTAATGTAATGATAGGGTTCCTTTTTCCACTTCATTTTTCATCAAGAGGCATTCATATTGCCAATTTCTTTGTGTTGTCAAGATTGAATTTTGAGCTGGTATGTTTATGCAACTTTTATTGCATTTATTGTTATCAATATCATGTTGGAAACCTGGTTTTTATGTTTCTGCAATGATCTTTTCTAAGAAACCTTAAACTTGATAAAAGGAAATCGATACGCTCACAATGGTTTGCAATCATATTTATTAGCTTTGAGATCCATTTTGGAGAATAAACCATATTCAACTTATTACCTTCAGTAAATACTTTCTACATTGTGTTTCAGGTTGACATGGTTATAATTCCAGCAACAACTGGACAAATGGGTGTTCTGCCTGGACATGTCCCTACAATTGCAGAACTGAAGCCTGGGGTCTTATCAGTTCATGAAGGAAGCAATACCAAGAAATATTTTCTTAGTAGTGGGTTTGCATTTATCCACGCAAATTCTGTAGCTGATATAATTGCTGTTGAGGCTGTGCCAATTGACCAGATTGACCCCAACTTGGTCCAGAAGGGGCTCACAGAGTTCAACCAGAAGCTAAGTTCAGCTAGCACTGATCTGGAGAAAGCCGAAGCCCAGATAGGCATTGATGTTCACAGTGCACTCAACTCTGCACTCTCAGGCTAATGATTTTTCCTTTTGCCCCCAGGTTTTCGCATATTAATTTTCCATTTTGAGCTTCATTGACTGGTTGGTCTTTCCCTCAATGTAATCAAGTGAGCCCCATAAGTTGTCGAAGCTTAAAATAAATTTCAAGAAACAAGAATCTCAATCTTGCTGTTTTGTTAAGAGTTTATTTGATACTATATTGAAGTGAAATTGCTCCTGGTTATTCTTTGGAGCATGTGGAATAAGTTTTTATGATTTTTGATTTGATCTGAATCCGAGATTTTGCTAGGCCAGCCAGTTGCCCCGTGGACTCTTAGGGGCTGTCCTTTATTGTTTTGCAAAGCTGATTTTCCTATCCAAAATAATTTTTTGTCCTTGTAATTACATCATCTTTGATCTAGGTGCATGTGGGCTCTTCCATAATATGATTGTAATTGTTGTATTTGCTATCCTATCTAATATAAGTTTTGAACTGAACAGAGTCGGGACAGTTGGATTTGGACGCATAATAAATAGAGCAATAATGTTTGTAGTAAACCTATTTATGATATCACATTCCCCATCAAAATTCAAAGTCGAGTACTCAAATTCCACCAGTTGTCTCTGATTGATGAATGGCTTGGAAATCAGAATCCACATTAATCGCCCATACGATAGGTCTGATTTTAAAATGGTTTAGTATACAAAAAACAGCACTTGGTATATTTAAATTCTGGAAATCAGGGATATTTAGTTTACTGTTCACCCCAAAACCAGTACGTTAAAGGGTTAAACCAATCATAAAGTCCTCGTAGCTCTAGATGAAATAGCATCAATTTTAAATCATAATCTCATGAACCGAGGGTTCAGTATTCCTTTCGCTCAATTAAATAAAAATTTATACGCTGGATTTGTTGTATATTTATACACAACTTCACAAACAAAAATTGAAACAAAAAAAAAAAATGATAGAGCAAAGAAGACATTTGGGAGGAAGTATTTGCCTGCGCTTAGGAAATTCAGCTTCGCACATACCCGAGTGTCTCCAAATTGACGCTGCAAGCGCTCCTTTGCAAACAAGCGAATCCTTTTTATTGCAATGTAATCACTGGAGCTCATTAACAATTTCATCAAACTCCGCTTGCTGAAGGCAAGAGCTGAATAAATACCACCTCTTCTATCCCCAATACAAAAGCGTGAAATGTGATCACAGAGAAGCTAGAGTGGAATCACCAGAGAGAACTTAAGGTGAGAATTTAAGATCAAATCTGTCGAGGATTGTTGTCATAACTTAGAGTGTTGTCTCCAAGGGCAACCACCTTCAAAAGCCTGCTTTAACACATCCTCCACTCGCTTTGCCAGTAGAATCTGTTATAAAAGAAATAAAATAAGAAAACGCCTTATGAAAGTGTTGAGATTTACTCATATCTTGCAGGGGAATAACAAATTTCAAATGGACATCAATTACAATATATTATAGCCCATCAATACAAGACAACTTCATCACATACAATTCACCATCTATTATTGAATATCATATTTAAGGGAGATAGAAAATCTGATTCTGGGGAAATTTACTTTTCTGTGGAAATAACTAGGATATCTGTGGACAGCCACAGAAAATTTACTTTTCTGGTTCCCCTCTGATTCTGAATAAAATTTCAGAAATACAAGTAGAATGCAGAAGGAAAACATTGGTGAGTACACATATGCATATAGATCAAAGTTAAGATTTCAACTTCGTGCATGGGTAAGGATAGATGACACAGATAGATCAATATTGCAGTTGTACAAGGAAATAACTAGGAACTTCACCAATACTATTCCACCAATAAGAACAGACTTACCTCCAGATTAGCCAGCACAGCCGCTGGAACTTCAACCAAGTCTTTCAGATTTCTCTCTGGCAGAATAACTCTTTTAATACCATAACGATGAGCAGCCAATATCTGCACATTAGAGATTTAAGAATATACCAGTACTGCACTACCAAAACATGCAACTTCATATCTATACATATGCTATCACTGCAAATTTCAAGGCCAAGGCCATGTAGTTCTCAAACAAAATGCTTAAAATTACTACTTAAAAACATCTAAAAATTAATCATGGGCATGGTACAATCATAATCATCAAATAATATCATATAATCACCAAGGAATACCACAAGAAGACTTGGCTGACATACTGTAATACAATCTCATTAATTTCCACTGCCTTGTTGCTTACCCTGTATGGTTGCAATACAGATAATATCAAACCATACCAATTTGAGTAGCAAAATATTGTATCATATAAAAAAAAATATTAGTAAAACTTTTAATCATAATACAAACACACCAAATTAATGGGTTCAAGCCTGTATATAACTCAAGGAATTGGAAAACAACTATTAATCTCTCATTCAATACCTATTGTTTACATCCATAAGAGATGGCGACTATATTTTAATTGTCAAGTTCCTTAAACGTAAACAATTCAAGTCACATTTTTGAATATTTTAATGTTAAGCTTAACAACAAAACAATCAAATTGATGCAAACTACACATTCCTCTCTTCTTACAAACCAATTACAAGTCCAACTTAAGAATGAAAGCATACCTTCTCCTTGATACCACCAACAGGTAGCAGAAGACCCCTCAAGGTCATCTCCCCGGTCATTGCTGTATCCGCTCTTACTCTTTTCTGACTAAATAATGAGACCAGAGCTGTTACCAGAGTCACACCAGCAGAGGGGCCATCTTTGGGTACGGCCCCAGCGGGGAAATGTATATGAATATCCCGTCCTCGAAGGAGATCAATTTCCTCCTCAGCCACCAGCTGCAAGTCTGTAGCTCTAGCTCTTACCTATAGATGAACTATTAAACATCAATTATTGCAAATAAAAATGTTTCTGAGTAGAAAACAAGAGGTTTTCCAACACACCATCTGACATTGTTAATTCAAAATCAAACAGAAAGAGTAAAGGAGATACATATCCGCCCAAGAATAAATTAAGCAACTACAAAAAAAAATTTGTCCATATTCATTCCCAAGACTGAATAATGCAATGACTGCCAAATATATTTCAGGTAGCTAAATGAACTCAACAGCGGAATGCATGACAGATCAAGAAATTGAATTTCAATTATTTGTGGAAACATATTCTTATTCAATTTTGAATGCCGAATGCTTCTCCTTGTTATGAGGTACTAATGATCTGGTGAGAATGTGCTGATGTTAAATCTTGCTAAAAGTGCTAAATGCTAAACCTAAAGATTCCATAGCTACAAAAGGTAAGCTGTGGTCTCATTTCCTAGTACCAAAACAAAAAAGTATGATGGCTTCTTCTTTTTCCATTTTTTTGGACATATAATCACTTCTCTAGTTTTATGGGCATGGTAAACATGCAACAGGAGATGGAAAGAAGGACAAACATACCGGAGACAGTAAAATTCTTCAGATGAAACTCAAACAGCTGATGAAAATACTTGGACACAGTCAATTAGATACATTTCATTTCAAAATGGTCCAAACATCTTTTATAAGTTGTTTGATGTATTAAACTTTAGAATAGTATACATATTTAATTATTATATTTCCAGTTAAATAGAGCAACAATGAATCAAAAAAACCTAAAAGCAAGGTGACTTGGCACCAGCAGAAATGCTTATATCTCAACAAGGAGGCAAGACATATAAACTTTCAGTAATCTAGATAAAAATATTACCCATGTCAGTGCTATTTGTGCTGATTCTTTAATTACATCACCAAGCTGTCCGGTAAGATGTAATTCACCCTTTCCCGCCATTGCTGTAGCTTCCACAAATTGGACCTCTCCACCAAAAGTTGTCCAGACAAGCCCAACGGATATTCCAGGAGTTGCAATTCGTTCAGCAGCTTCTCTGTCATCAAACCTTGGAGGCTGCATTACAGTACAAAAAATAAACATTCTCAGTTTGCAAGTCATTGTGAAAAACTAAATCCACAACTTGTGGATGAGAAAACCAGGATATTCTGTCATTCTAAAGCATACTCTACTTCAGCAGCAAAACAGACTTAACTGTGAAATACGAGTCACACCTTTAAACATATGAAGCTGCACTAAAATTAGAGTGGACCGGGTTTAAGATTTTTCATAAATAAGCATCTGTCAAGAAGTTCAAACAAAATGAAGAATTACTACCCCCAATACTTTTTCCAGCATAGATATGTCCACAACCAAAGGCGAGGCGATCCTGAATGTGTTGGATACCTCATTGGTACTTTTGCCCATTGGAATAACTTCCATTTCCACTTCAGCTCCATCAGCTAGCCTGTTTTCTAATAATGGTGAAGAAAGCCGGTGAACATCTTTGCCGGAAGGGAAAGTTTGCTCTTGCTCAGCAACTCTAACTGCTGCAGCACGAGCTAAGGCAGCCAAGCTCCTCTCAAGATTCCGAACACCAGCCTCCCTAGTATACCTCTGAATGACAAGTTTCACGATCGCCTACAATGGTAAGGCAAGAATAACAAATTTTTAATAGATTATAATTTCAGATTATGACACGATACTGTTGAGCCTTTAGGAAATAGCAATCCCGAAAGGAAAAAGGAAAGTTTGTTATTAATTCATCAGGAAAATTTCCTTCATAGAGTTAGGCAACCTTTCTTGCATATATTAAGTCTCTGCCATTTTATATCCACCAATTCATTGATTTATTCCTCAACAAATTTTCTAGTCAAGAGTATCAGGGAATTCATAATCATTTCTTTGCATTTAAAATTTACTAATCCAAGTGAACAAGTCACGTATCTATTGCAGACTCAGTTAACAGTTTCTGACGAGTATTTATGAATTAGTTGCATATAAGTCCTTTAACCAATGAGCAAACCAAGCAAATTATTTCTACTGCATTACAGTTAGATGTATGTGGCCTTAACCCAATTTTATCAACAAAGAAAGTATATGTCATATACACTCTGGAATGGTGCAAAGAAAATGTTAGTATTTGTCTTTGATTACTTGGTGTCGGACGTAAAAGATTAAAATCTTCTTTAGGAGAAATTTATACCTCAGGAATTTGAAGGAATTCCGAACTCAACCCATGCTGGTCCAGCACTTGAGGGATTAAATGTCGCCTGGCTATTCTAAGCT
>JAWDEX010000016.1:6351428-6370579 GCA_035221805.1 Trichilia hirta
GGGTTAACTGTGTGATTATTGGGATTGTTTCTTTTGTCTTGAGTTCTCGTAGTCCTATAGAACGTATACTTTAGCTTTGCACGGCTGTCTTGTTTCAACTGTATAGAATTTTGTGGTTATCTTTAAGATTCTTTTCTGTTGGTCTTCATGTTCGCTTCTTTATAATTCTCCTTTTACATATAAATTTCTGTTTCCTATCAAAAAAAGAAAAAAAAAAAATTGAACTCTCCCTCTCTTGGAAGTTTGAGGGGATCCATTCTCGTTATTTTTCTCACTATTTGCCGCTTATGAGAATGGTCTTATTTTTTTTCTCGTGTTTATCTTCTGGGAAATGCAGTTTTAAAAGCAAATGCAACTTTTCCTGACAAGACACCAACTTCAATCACTCCTTCTCTTGAGCAGAAGTCAAATGATGCATCTCCTGCTGGGTAAGTCATCAATTTATTAGTCACTCATGAGCATCTGACCTTCCAATTTATTCAGTATTTTATATGGATTTAGCTGGGAAAGCACTGGGTATACGTGTATGGTTGGTCACTATTTCAAACTTAAGACTTGGGAACGTGGAGTGTGTATTTAAATGTTTAAGCCCTTCCTCTATGCGAGAGTCTAGTTTGTATGAAACAGAGCTTACATGTCAGTAGCTTCATACAATGTGCAATATAGATGGAATGTAGAAGCAGATTAAATTGCTTGTGGGAACATATTGGTGAGTTGAGGGACATAGGCAACGTGCTTGTTAGAGTCCATACTCACCCTCTCATTTGCTTTGACACGTATTTCACAAAATAATTCTGCAGTCCGACAGTTTAGGAGTACAATGTTCCTCAACCATTGCATTGTTTTTTCAACTAGTTCTGTCTGAATTTTTTTTAACTTCTATATTTGTTTGCACATTGGCTTAGTTGCTGCTTCTATTTGCTAATATTTACTAATGAGCATATATAACTGAGTGATGGCACTGAGACCTGATATTAGAATGATAAATTGGTTGAGGAATTGCAATCCTTCACATTTGTTTTATTTTTCAAATTGTTTGGCCTCAAAGTCTTCATGACAGTCTACAAATAACAAACTCATTACTGTTTGATTCATACTGCCTTATGAAATTTCAGAAGTACTTCTTCAGTGATCGGCCTTTTATCTCTAACATGCTTAACTGGTTCTTTCAGGCTTTAAATTGTCTTAGAGTTTGCTTCTCAATGTTGTTCTGTTTCCTTGCTGAGCTTTTTTCAGGACTTCACTTAGAGTTGCATCACTGAGGCAGCTCTCTAACAATTTTGCACAATTCAATAATGTGCAAATGCCACTGCGCTCAAGGAAGCCGTTAACTAGAAAGGTACGCTATTCACTCTCATCCCTGAAAATTGTTGTATGTGGAGTATGGATGAGTTTTACCAATGTGGGAAACTATTTCAGGATGCTGCAGCTATAAATGATTGGAGATTTTCCAGGTTAAAGGAATACAGGGATAGAAACATTGAGGTGGAAAATGAAGCTTTTGAGCATTACATGCAGAATATTTGTTTACTGGAGGAGCTATTTTCTGTGAAGTCTATTTTGGATGGGGCCAATGAGGATGATTTCTCTGAAGCAAATGCTGATTCTAGTTTTGTTGAAGAAGACCATGGGATGATGACTTTGGGGCATAAGTTGAAACTAAGATCAAATAGTACAAGGAGCGAGAACTACAGAAGGAGGATCCAGCAAATTGTTGATCAGGGATTAAAGAAGCTTCAAAGTGAGTTAAATGAGGAGGTCAATGACCAAAATGAATCTGAGAAAAGTCCAAAAAAGGCAAAACTTTGGTGGTCTGAGAGGGCTTCTGCTTTAAGTGATATCATTGATAAGTTGAACAGAGCCTGGACTGATGAGGACCCTAAGTCTTGCATGAATTTGAAATCTCAACTTCACAGTCTGCATATGAAGCCCAATGATACTGAAACACAAGAATATTTGGCATCCGAGGATGAAACTGAAAAGATTGATGTGGTATCAAGAAAAGAATCAAGTTACGCCTTGCCAAAATTGTTTACAACAAGTGAAATTGATCAAGAAACTCTGAAAAGTGTTGATGCCCACTTCTCTTCGCTTGAGAAGATAGAAGATCTATGATCTAGGTCGGGGGATACCTGGATCGAATAGAGTGTAAACTAGGTTTTTGCAAGAATCAAAAGTTACAAACTGATTCTGTAATGCTGTGATTTCGTATAATGGTTAGAATTAGTTACATTGATAAGCTTATAGCCTTCAATACATGATCTTAGGCTGAATTTTAGCATAGTTTTGTCACTGCTATGATCATGCAATATGGTTTCCTCAACTTCATATCATTGCATCTATTGGGTTAGAGTGTTATATCTTTGTTCCATTGGTTTTGGTACAAAATTATCATTATAACATTTTTGAATATTTATTCTGGACGCTGAATCGCATGCATTACTTAAATTTCATCTTACAGGTAAATGTAGTCATCTTCTTTCATACGTTTAAGTACTTTCATTTTTGATAAAAATAATAAATAAATAAATAAATGAAACAGGATTGATCAGGCTCCTGTGTGGTATAACCAACTGGTTTAGGGCAGCTCAAGTTCTCTTTATCACAGTTGGTCAAAATAATCAAATCCCCATACCATTAGGCTCCTTTTACGTTGACTTTTCAGAGTTTGACTTTAAATGGGGCCAAAGCTTAGAATTGTATACATAGGGCGGCCAGCCTCTTTGGTGGGTTATCGCTAGCCAGAAGGAGACGTGAAAGTAGACCAGGATATTATTCTATCAACTACTGTTGTATTCTCAACCTTCCAACAAAACCCAATATGGAATATGTAGCTTTTAAATGATACCATGTTCTCAATTTTTGAATGGTTCCAGTATAAATTGTTGCTTTTCCTCAAAGTCGGAATTCATTATTGATTTTGGATGCTCTATTGAATTGAAAAAACAGCAGTGGAAAATTGGAGAAATAATCAGAATGAGCTCATTTCAAAATCAAATGGTGAGAAAAACAAGTAAAAACAATTTTATCACTATTCTACTGGAGTAGAACCAAACACATCCTTTGCCGTTACTTATATGTATAAATAGAAGTCCTATTAGTCAAAGTGACTTGAGTTTGATGAAAAAGAATCCTAAAGGCCCATACATATACCCAAATATGAGATAAAACTCCCTCTCTGTGAATTTTTACTGAAATTTTGTTTCTGAAACCATTAGCTTTCTAGGTTTTCTAATGGGTACTACTTGCTCGCTTTATTCGCTTTTCTTCGCACAGCCCATTACTCCACCCTTTGTTGGTGGATATTATCAATCTTTACCTTTGGCATGGCGTTCTCTTGAAACAAGGCTGTCAATATTTTTCAACTTCAATTGCTCTCTACAGTCTACTCATCTCAACATCACCTTTCTCGAAGCCCCTTTTGTATTTTTTATCAACCCCATTATCATGGCTAGTGTACTCAAACCATGATCATCATGGTTCTTCCATGTTGATTTTGATTCATTATAGACTAAATTATTAGCCCACCCAATATATATATATATATATATATATATATTAAGAGAGCAACAAAATGGAAGTGATGAAATTTTCAAATAGGATCTAGATAATGCGAGATCCGAAAAGGGGAATTTCATTTGATAATCTAAGTTAACCAAACCTTTTCTAGTGGAGACGTTTGTGAAAACAAAGTGTCTCCAATCTTGCCTCCTTGCATAATCAAAATCCAACTTGTCAACAAATTATTCTTAAATTAACATATGGATCCACAACACAAATTGAAAACAACATCATCAACTATTCCTTGTGTAGGAGACTTGGACTTTCCTTCTCTCATGCTTTCCATCTGGACGTTTCTTTTTTTTTTAAAATAAAATTGATTAATTAAATTAACATCACACGATTAGGAAGAAGAATCATAATTATATTGGTGATAAGGATTAAACAAAAGCTTAGAATATCACATGGTAATGGTAATGGGCATGAGCATGGACATGGGCATGGTGATTTGATTTCATAGACTACTAAAAATTTAAAATTCTAAATTAAAAGATCATTATAATATGTTTCTTGTGACTATCAAGAAAACCCAGATGGGAAAGGAAGCATTATTTTCTGTTCTATATTCGTCTTTTTTAAAAATTTTCTTGTCCATGTGTATGTGCAGCCAAGAATCATGTCATGGGGTTCTGTTCTCTATAATCGTGTTGTGAATTTGAGCTGTCATTGATGCCATTTTTCATGCCAATAGTTGTGGTCTGAATTGTGTCGCTGGAGGTTTCACCAAAGTAATTCATGCTTGATTGTCAAGTCTTTCAGGACCACATGCTACAGATAATTAAATTGGTTTGGTTACTAAAGATATGATAATAATTAATATTTCAACTTAATTACTGCTTTGGGTTGCCTAATTATTATTATCATTATTATTGCTCCTTAATTCTTTATCTATATTTGTTCAAAGATTGGAGAAAGTCAAGAATTACCATCTATTACTATTAACCCAGTAGCACAAATCAAAATAATTTCATTCTAAAGTTAATGAATAATTAATTATTTTATTTAACTTACATCTAATCCTCATTTTAAAATTAAGAGTTCTTACTTTTTACGCAAATCTTAAATTATTTTTTATTTTTATTTTTATTTTTTTTAAAAGTATGTATTATTCGCTGATGAGTCATACCTCCTTATAATTAATGCAACGCATATTCCTAGAAGTGTCTATGACCTAATCAAGATGATAAATTAGGGTTTGCTGGGCTAAAACTGAGGAGATAAGCTATTATTATTAAACTAATTTTTCAAGATTAACCCTTCAATTTATGGTCCCTACAACCCTGAACAGCTGCAAAATGTTCACTCAATAAAACCCAAAACCTTTCGTAAAAGACACATTGAATTGTTGTAGTTAATAATGGTGGCTTATGTTATCCGTAGGTTCAACAATGAAGAAAGATTAGATAATTGTTTTATTAACACCACTCAATATTAGATTACATGTTTACATATACATATATTTAAAGATGAAGTCAAGGGAGGCAGGTGAAATTTGATTCCACATAAGGCCTTCCATCTAATTTGTATTTTGAAAAGAAAAATCCAAACAATAGATTCCAACGAATAGCCTGATTAAGTTTACTAATTAAGACTACAATTGCCCATTAGTTAAGGTTTACGTAGGTCTCCAGCACATCTGATAGATGATTTATACAACAAAATTTCTTTTAACACAAATGAAAATGAATTCAAAGCTTTGGAGCTTATCTTCTCTTTGGAACTAGCTTTCTTTTCTTTAGAGGGTTTCTAATGGGTTGGTTTATTTATTTATTTAAATAAATAAATAAATTTTGAAGAGAGAGAGAGAGAGAGATTTGAGTTCTAACTTTTTCTACATATGAAACTTTGAATTGAAACTCTACAACCTAATCGACCTCTCAAGAAGCTTACAATTAAAAGAGATGGAAGAGATGGCGACAACTGACTTTTTCAAATTAAAAAAAAAAAAAAAAGTAATAGATAAAGAAAATGAAATTTTTGGATCATCATCATGGTACATTTATATATAGATATATAGATATAGATATATATAGATAGAGAGAGAGTTCAAGAATATTTTTATTTGGACTGACTCGTAATAAATAAATATTGTCGGCATTTAATATGAGCCACAATATAAATTCAAACAAATAGGCATAATATATATACGCATCACGATGTTCATTGTTTGCTTCTTTGTACCTAAAATTTCGAAATTTGGGTCCTAAATTAGATTAAACAACCTTCACTTACCTAAAAGTGATTTAAAAAAATAAATAAATAAATAAAACACCTTTTGTTAATCACATTACTGTTTTAAGAAATATGACCAAAATTAAAGTTAAAAACACATTGTTTTCTAATTACAATCATAAATTGGAATTTAATTTTGAAATATATAGTATCAAATTAGAGAGAATCTTAATCTTAATTAAAACAAGTTAATATTAAATATTTATTACAATATGAAACAAAATATGATATTAGAGAAAATAAAAACCCTTGTTGTTATTGATGAATTCCCCTCCTCTATATCTCTATACAATAATCATTCATAAAATCATAATATATAACATCAAATATAAGCTAAATTTGAAAAATTAGTAAGAATAAATTGTTGCTGAATTGAAATGCCTTGATTTTTTATTTTATTTTATTTTATTTATTATTATTATTATTATTTTTGTGTGTGTGTGTGTGTATCGTTGCCAAAATAGCTGAGCTGCCATAATTTGTAAGCAGCCGGACCAGACAGCTTGAAATTTATTCAACCGCTCTTGAACTTTGAACACAACAGTTAAAGAGTTAGAGGCAGTCATCTTTTCTTTTCAAAGCTGGTAGGCTATTCTCTTTAATCATCTCTTTATATATATAATTCATTCATTTTGTAATATATATATTTTTATTGTCTTTTTGTTAGTTCTTATAATTTGAAATTATTATAACGTAAGTATAGCATTTTATGGTAGTAGCTTATTTGCAATGATAAAAAAAATTACATATATATTATAAAGGCTTAATTACGTATTTGTCCATGAATTTTTGTAAAATAATAAATTAAGATTCGATGTTAACAAAACAGTCTCTACTACGTCTATGTCCATTAGAATAATTAAATGCAATTCTGTATTTATCCTTACCAATACAATCCAAACCTAGCATAATCTTCATCAATAGAACATACGATAATAATAATAATAATAATTTTTTTTTAATTGACAAAAAAACTCCTATATTCATTCACGGCCAGTTATATATGAGTCAGGCATCCACCTTTTTAGGGTACGTATTTACAAATCACACAGCACTTATTCTTAGTCATTTAAAACGCATGTACATAAATTATATTATAGTAGTACCAAATACAGAATAAAATTCCGACTGCACCAGACTCTTACAAAGAATGTATTTTTAAAGATTCGAACACGGGTAGGCTAACACCAATATCACGTGATGAAATCACCGTACTACATCTCTTGATAATAATAATAATAATAATAATAATAATAATAATAATAATAATAATAATAATAATAATAATAATAATAATAACGTAAGAAACAAAATTATAATTCATAAACAAACTATCCATCTATATTTTTGAATTAGGATAAGTGTGTGGGTTTTGGCTGGATGCCACCACTATACCACATTCACAACAAAAAATTTTCCCATATTTTTGATGGGATAATTTTATCCTATGCAATAATTGTTTAATTTTTAATGTAAATATATTTATATAATAATTAAAATATTTTATAAGTAGAAGTCATAAATGAAATATTTATAATTAATTTAAATTATTAATTATTTAATTTAACAATTGATATTATAAAATTTTATCAATATATAAATAAATGAATACAAATGAAATACTAACATAAATTTATTTATTTTTTCTCCTCCGATGAACTGCAAATGGTGAAAGTCCAAGTTTAACTTTACAAATTTAGTATTTTATGAATAATAAGTGATTTTATATCCCTTATAAATTTTAAAAGACATAAATTTGTTTTAAAATTATAAATAAAAATTAATTAGATATTTAATAAGTAATTTTATATAATATAATATAATATTTAATTAGTTTTATTTAAACTAATTTAATTAAATAAATAATTACTAAAAATTAATTATTAATTAAATAAATATTAAATAAAAGCTTCGTTAATTAAGATAATGATTAAATAAATATTTAAATAATTAATTATTTTAAGTAATTTTTTATTAAAATAATTTTTATTAATTTTACTGAACCGGACCAAAATTAGTTACGATGATTAAAGAATTATAATTCTAAAGACTGATTTGGTAAAATCAACTAAACTATATCATAATTTATTATTTTATAAATATCAGGGAAAAATATGTAATTAAGTGACATAAAAATAAAATTATTTTGTAATATTAGTTAATTTAATTAGTAAAGTATTTTAAGGTAATATAAGAATATGAAATTCAAATCTTGATTATAGTAAAACTGAAAAAAAAAAAAAAAAACTTTCAACGGTATTTACATAATAAAAATAAACTTTCCCTTAAATTAAAAAAAAATCAATTACCGATTTTTTACTACACATAATGAGATCAATTTGTTCCACTTGATCTATGTTAATATTTTATTAAATTTTCTTTATTAGTGTGATAATTAAGGTAAACCTAGAAGATGCCAAAAAGAGTAATAGTGGACATAAAGAGAATTTTCTTTTTCTTTTGAGAAAATGAGATTTTCATGTATTATATAACATATATTATACTATTATAAACCATGTCTACTTGGGGACAGGAAGGAGAACCCAACCTAATCTCTAGATCACAAAATGGTTGAATTCAATTGGATGTCATTTTATATGTTCTCCCAAACGTACTCTTCATACAAGTCGACAGAAGTTGCATGCCACCGTTTAATTATAATTTGTTTGCATTGTTCATCTCTTCCCATTTTGAATAACTGAAAATCGTTGGTCCAACAAGGAAGTTTTATTTTAAAATAAAAAACACCCACCTTCAATTTGGTTGTAAGCAAGAACTAATCCACCTATAATCAAGCCAAAAACCTGAATAAAATTCTTATAATAATGATGGCTTCGTAAGATAAAATAAAATAAAGATAAAATTATAAATAAAACTGTGGATACATGGATCCAAATGTACTAGATTTTGTAGTGAAAATTTTGGAATTTAATGTGTCCCAAAGTCACATGTAAAGCACATGATATTCTTGATTTCGATTGTAACTACAATTTATAATTGAATGAAACATATATCATATACATGGGATTCAAAGACAAGAGGATAAAATCAATCCCATGTGATCAAAGGATACATGTATTCGTTCCTAGAAGAATATAGAACTCATCAATTTTCTTTTTTTTCAAAACCCTAGTGGTTGAGTGGACCGAAGCCATTTGCCCTCTCAAAACAAAGAATGGGAAAAGGGGAAATTAACCCACTTCAATTCAAAGTGATTATAGATAAATTTGGGAGAGGGAGATAATTATATCATGTATTAAAAGTGAGATCTGAAATTGAAATTTCTTGTTTAGTTTATTAGTCGGTCCCATGTTTAATCAGTTAGTAGAATTAGTGCTATTATTTTGTGGACCCAACACACTACAAAATAATGAATTCTCCTCTTTTTGATGAGAAATTTGGGCGGTTGCTAGCATACATTAATTATGTATATATATATATATATCTATGTGTGTGTGAACTTTGATGTTTCACCGTTTTAGATTGAAAACTTTGAAATCATGGATCCATCTTATAAGAGGATGACAGATCATACCATGCATATATAGGCATCCACCCATGTGTGATTGTATTTGATGGAAAAAACTGAAAACGTTAAATGATAAAACTTTATTGGATTTATATAAATTTGCTATTTAACTGTCAATAAATAATTAGGTAATTAATTTTCCTCCCGACCAGATGTTTGAATTTATAGATCATATAACTTGTGCATGATTGGTAGTAATTTAGCACTAAATTGATGTGATTCAAATTTAAATTTTAAAAATTATAAATAAACTTATTTTTAAAACTTTTATATTAGAGAATAGTTGATAGATTAGGTGATTATATCTTTTATCTTCTGCTTATACAATATTTTCCTGTTAAGTCTAAGAAAGTAACTATATGGTGACTTATGGATTGCCAACAAAATTATAAAGTGTTGGAAAATGGGAAGAGAGAGATTGAGAAGGTGACAAAAAGAAGGATGAATAATGTATGTGAGAGGAAATTGGAATAAAAATTACTTTGGGTGTAAGAGCTCAGAAAGTTGACACAAGTGAGTGAGAATTAAAAATCAAATCAAATCAAATTAAACTAACAGTAGTACCATACATAATTGAGCAACAAGATTTTGCAAAGATTCTTATAAAGCCACTATAATTAACCTTGTCATCTCATCTCCATTGATCGATCCATTACATCACTTGAATTTTTTTTTTTTTTTTTAAATTTTTAAACAAAGGTAGGTGAAGAAGTGAAAAGAGGGAAGATGATTTGAAATGGGGATATGTGCCAAAATAATAAGTGTAATAGATCGATATGCAGAGAAAGAAAGAAAGCAAATGAATGAATGATAGCATATGAAAGAGATCGAAGGGTACAAAGCAACGTGGAGGCGAAGGAAAGAAAAAACAAAAACACTGACAGCCGGCCATTTTTGCATTGAAATTGGTCGTGTGGGGTGGGAATTGTTGCAAGAAGTGTTACTTTTATCTCTTTGATAGCCTTTCTTAATAATGTTAGGTTGAACTGGTGGGGAGTGATGTGGTGTGTGTGATGACTAATGAGAAGAAATGGATGGGTGTGCAATTTGACCCAACACAACCCACGCTTTCTTTTATACCGTCCCTATTATCTATACCTATCTTATAAAACCCTAAAATATATAACTATAAACAATGGAGAAATTAATTTTAAAAAATAATTTCTAAAAACATCTCTGTCTCTAAAAGTTTATATGCGCACTTCTTTTCTTTATTCAAATCTTGTTGAAATCTAACTTTGTGTGGGAAATTTCTCCACCACTCTTATTTGCTCTCTCTGTGATTGTAAAATCAAAGTTAAAAAGTTTCGAACTTTTTCAATCAGAGTAAATAGCATCCCACTTTCTCTCTCTCTTCCTTACGTAGTTAGTGGAAAACTATAAAGTTTTGCAAGCCTTGGAGAGCAAGATATGTCTATATGAAAAAGAAGTTGAGGTATCCTTGTTATTGTCATAGTAAAAGTTTGTTTAAATTGTAAATCTGTTTACACGAGAAAAAGATTACACATATATACTACTAGACATTATTCCTTCTCAATATATTGTTAGGTTTGGAGGGAATCTAGAGCACTTGCTCCATTTTGTCAATCTCCCTGCTCTTTCTCACGGATCAAAATATGTATCTTTAAAGAGTTCAACTGTAGCGGTTGAATTCTCGATTGCTATGTATATTCTATTCTATAAAGAAAACTTGGGTATGCGTGAATTATCTTTTGACACTTTTGCGGATATAAATTCGGATCTACTAACATTGATGAAATGACAGTGACCATGACCAATGCATAGATGGTTCATGCTTCACAAAGCTAAAATGTTATATATATTAAAGCACACCAAATCAATTTTCAAAATTACTCAAAAACTACTTTTTCATTTTTTCTTCTAATTTAAAATTTGTTCCCTAATATCATTTCTTTTAAATGAAAATAAAAATTCATAGTAGTCGCCTACAAATTCGGTACAAAGTTGAGCACCTACTGAGTTAGAATATATGAGGCTATTTGAAGGTTAGATAGGTTAGGGTTTCTAATATTTTAATTATCTTTGTGTCTCATATCTATATTATCCCTTTTGTTTAATTTTTCTTTGTAAAATGAAAGGTAGGGTCAGAATATTCTAAATTATTGTCGTTCCTAGGTACCTTATTAGATATTTTAATGAAATTAGGAAGATTTGGTTCCATCGATTCATTATTAATAATTCCTCAACTTATGGTAATTTGATTGATTAATTAGTCAAATATGGGTGATCACACTAATGAAAATGAAATGTTGGCAGATGATCAGAAGCATGAAGCTTATTTTTGAACTCCTCTCTCTTTCTCTCTCTATCTCTTAATAACAATATAGAAGATTGGTTTGTGTCTGTCCCTTTTGCTTTTGCATGACTTGAAAGAAAATGAATAAGAAATTTTCGAATACAAGGAAAAGCCCCCACATGGTTTGGCATGTATTTGTGTAGGCATTCAAGGTGCGGTGGGTGTCTGGTTAATCGCCTCATACCATTATACAAAACTATAGTAAAAAATAAATAAATATATGAAGTAAAAAGGAGTTTTCTCGAAAAATGACCCAAACCAAACATATACGTCCTCCTATATCCTTCTTGACCCATATGAAAATGACTTGAGCAAGATGAATATGAATCCTCCCAATGAAGCCTAAATTCTTGGGAAAAAGCCCACCTCAAAAGGGAAGCATCTCAACCGAAACAAACAAGAGAAAAATGAAAGATGTATATATGCCTTCTTCCCTTATTCCACTGCTCAAAACGCATACATACATACATACATACATGGAGAGAGAGAGAGAGAGAGAGATTGTTTTTATTTTCAACTTCAGAATACCATTTACTCACTCTTTCACATGCAACTTCCTAAAGAGAGATATATTTTGATAAATTACATAAAAGATGCCTAGCACTTTCATTGAGCTATCTATCAGAATCAGACTAGCAGTTTCGAGTGTTTATTGTTTGTTTGCAAGCATTGTTGGATTCTAACTAGAAGAATGCTGAAATTGTGAGAATCAATAATCAGCAAAAGACGCAGAGACAGATAAAGAAAGAGAAAAGAACGCTTTGGCTTTGTAGTTTGTTATCTGCATAAATGTGTGTCTGACGCGTGAACGTTATTAATGCGTCTCGTTTTCCTAGAGAGAAAGTTTGTGAGAAAATGATGCAAAGAAAGAGAGAGAGGGAGAGGGAGAGGGGGAGGGAGAGGGAGAGAAAGATTGTACTACCATTAACATTTGAAAAATCGCATTTTCACACGTCTCTTCTTTCTTTTATCTTTAAGATGGCAAAGCATCATTATTTAGGTTGTTGAACGTTGGCATGCAAAAATTGCCCCGTACAACGGGCAACTTATATGGGCCAAATATTTCTTTCTTTGCTGTAATTTTGATGGAAAATCCGAACAATCCTTTCTTTCAAGCTAAAGAGTCTTACAATCAACATCTATTTCGAATTCATAGATAATCTTTAATCTCAATTCATGAGGTAGAATATGTTAGCAACCTATGTTTCAATTTCGTAGGCTCCAATGGAATATATTAGCAAGTCAACTTATCAACATTTTCCTCTTGATAATAGTATTATGTATGATCGATATGATATTTTACATATTAGCAAGATTATTCTTTTTTGAAACTTCATCGACAGCAGTTGATGTGCATGGAAGAATTTTGAATGAAACCTTTTCGTTCTCTCATCAGAATTCATTCAATAGAGAGAGAGAGATGAGAGAATGTGTAACAAGAAAAACATCACATAGAATCTTACATAGTCAAAGCGAAGGGAATTTGAAGCTAACTTATGGACCTCGAAAATTCCATTCAATTACATGTACAACTAAGTTTGAAGGTTATATTAGTAATATTAATTATGAACAATATGCAGATTCGTCCTAAAGATCTTCGAAAGAACAAAGGAATTATACCATTCCTTCAACTCTAAAATACCAAGCACATCTTTCCAAGAAAACAAGATGTTCATGTAGATGTAACCCTGAAAACATATAGAAGATTTCAGTTTACATGTTAAAAAATATCTTATCAATCAAACCAACATCCATCCCACAAAAAACACTATTAATATATTAAATGCTCAATGACATATCTTTAGATAGCGTCGTATATGTATATCTTAGGTAAAATATATGTGAGGTTATAATTGGTTAGATCCATCCAATTTTCAAAACAATGTTTTGCTTGTTTTCAAGGCTAAATAAGAATAAGATGTGGTCGTTTTTGTTTTCTTTGAATTGATTTTCAGAGAAAAGCCAAAAGGAGGTTCGGAAAACTTGGAATGACGCTAGCTAATTAGTAATGCTGGATTTTCTCGAGTTGTATTTATCTAAAACGACTCATTACTCGATAGAATTTGAGTTTCATTTCTCAAAAATTGTCTTTAATAGACCCCCCTCAAATTGTCTTCTTATAGAACCACCCCCATCCCCACCCCCACCCCCCCCCCCACCTGGAAGAAACAAAACGTAAGGAGCTTTAACGAAAAAAAATAAAATAAAAGATAGACGATGGTGGATGGTAGTAGAGCCGACCAGCCATCCATCATTTTGATTGAGAAGCATTTCTTGGTTTAAATTCAAATCCATTGTGTAATGTTTATTCGTATGTATACAAAACATGATGCCAATTCACACTCTTTTCAAACAATAATGCCAACCCACCATATAGAGCTTAGATTCCCAACTGGTCCCCATGACAAAGAAATGGACAAAATTTTTAGAACTTCCTTTAATTTTAATTATTGATTAAAATAGAAGAAAATCTCTATAATTTCAAATTTTATAACCAAAAAATAAAATAAAATTATCGTAAATCTTTTATAGAAGCTATCATAACCAATCGTTACAAGATGATTTTTATTTATTTTTAAAATTTAAAAAAGAAGAAGGAAAGAATCTATGAATATATTGATTGTGATTATGTATATTGCTTGTAATTGTGGACATATTTATAGGTGGTGGCTTTAATTGTTTGTTCCCTAGTGGTTAGAATGAAAAGATAGGTAGTCTACAACTAAGAATTATCTAATAAGTATATTATATGGTTGGCTTTGCATCCTATTCCTATATATTACTCAATTCTCATTTACCATCATTTTTTCAATATTAGCATTATATTATACCACAAATCGTTTTCTTCATACGTGATCTTCAAGGAGTGTACAATTAAGTCTTGTTTTCTTCTTACATAACATAATTATTTGTTCAACAGAATTAAAAATGTGGGGGATTAATAATATTATTATTAATTAGTCATAGTTACCAACTCCAAATGCTTACTGATTCAAGCTATTGATTATCTGTGTATAATACTTCAAAGGAAAAAAAAAAAATAAAGATAGCTTGTTGGGCCAGCGATATATTGGAATAGCTTATATAATAATAATAAATGTATTCGCTTATTAAATATGAATTAAAATATAGTTGTCATTGAAGATAGAGTATGATTTGATAACATATCATTAATACAGTAAACAAATTATGTGAGGTAGCGTTTATTTTATTTTATTTTTATCTAAAATTTAAATATATCTAAATTTGGTTGAACAATATATTTATTTTTTATTTTTAATATTTGAATATAATTGTTAAATTATTTATTTTTATAAACAAACAGTTTTAGAATATTGTATTTTAATGTATATACCCTTATACATATTATATATACTTGTATTTATATGCTATACATATTTAAAAATTACATACTTGATAGATATAAATTAATTATTAATTATTAAATAAAAAATACTTTTAATTATGTTACATGAATAATATTTAAAAAATTAAATTAAAAAAAATTATAAAACAAAAAAAAAATTGCATAATCTTTTTTTATTTAATTACCTAAAAAAATTTGAAATTAGTATATGAATTAAATTTTATTTGTTTTTGAAAGAAAAAAAAAAAAAAAAAAGAAGGAAATCTCATTATTGTATACCGCTAACACACCCTTTCAATTGGGCATATTCGTAATAATTCAATTTAGCATCTGGGATAATTAAAAAAATAATAATAAAATTAATAGATATATATTTAAAAATAATTATTATTTTATTCATTGAAACTTTTTCTTATTCAGATTAAAGTTGAAATTTTTAATTTTTTTTCATTAAGACTTAAATACTCTCTAAAACTAAAAATATGGATAAAAAATTTTCAATCTCTAATTATAAAAATGTTTTTTATATCAACTTGGCAAAAATATTTAGTTGCCAAAATCTACATTCTTGTTATATGTATAATTATTGAACATAATCTATAGATTTGATATAATGCAATAGTTGAAAGTGTTAAATTATCACAAATACATATACATATAATATTGTATTTTAATTGCAATGAGATTTAAATTCTAAATTTTATATTAATTTAAAACATCAATCAACATTGACAAATATTTTTCTACCTGAGGCTATTACTTTCATATTAAAAATATTCACGATTAGCATTCTTCCACTTTCCCTTGATAATCATATTATTTGTCTTTTGCTAGAGAGAAAATTACATGTTTATACCAAAAAAGTTTAAATACTATTTTTCAAAAATAAGTGCTGCTTCTAATTACCAGTTTTAGGCTGTGTTTGGTTGACAAAAACGACTTCTATAAACTTATAGCAATTTTTTTTTTTTTTTTCACAATTTATTTTTCTTCCTAACCAAACTGCTAGGGGTTTTGTATCATAAAATAAACCCCTAGAGATTTCATCTTTCCTGAATTACTGAAAAATCAAATCGGTGCTTAAAATTGACATACGGGTAATGATCACAAGGACTGCATAGCCAAATACAAGCCCATTAAAATTATTATTTGGAGCCATTTGAATTCATAATTCCCCAAAATTGGTACCAAAATCCAGCCCTTAAATTTAAGGGATGGTGTCAGTATAACTAGAGATCCAAAAAAAGTAATTTAAAAGAAAAAAAGAAAAGAAAAGAGTGGCAATATTCCGTAGCCAATATGAATTTGGAAATCTGTGGCATATTATAATTATGTATGCAACTTCTGAACTTCACTATAAGTTATGTTGATGTGATAGGTCCAGTACCAATTTGTTTACTGTGGTACCATTTCTGCCAGCCGTTGGATTAGGAGACCACTGATTTTTCAGTATTTATGACTTTTGTTCTTAACCAAAGTTGCTACCAATTCATTATGGTGTAAAAATGTGATATATTTGGAGGTTTTGTAATCAATTCCAATAGTGAAATGGGGTCATGGCTCTGTGCTTTTTGGTGGGTTCCTTTTAATTCAAGAGAATTTTTTGAGGGTCCAAATCTAAAATCCTTGAAATTATAGCAGTAAAAATGACAGAAAATATATATATTCTATCTATATATATACACATCTTTTCTGAATGTTTGAAAATTTACCATTTGGTCTTGGAGATTACTACCATACAAACCCAATACAGAAATTCATCTTTCACGAGATTACAAAAGCAGACGAGTGAATTTCCATCCAAGGGATTGTCATAGAAGCTTCTGCTTCATCTACCAAATCCAAACGGTACCAAGTAAAAGACATTAAATAAATTAATAAATAGAAAGGAAAAATCCTATGCATATGGGGCCTATAAATTAATAACTCCAAAAGATGCCCACAATGAAAGAAGAAGGAAGAGGGAAGTTGATTTTGTGTAGTATGAGATTTGATTCGTTGCAGCAAATACGAAGCCACGCCCTCAATCTGATGTTGCCTTCCCGTTACCGTTACCGTTACCTCATAAATAAAACTCCCTATTCCTTTTCCTTCTGCTTCTGTTTCTGTTTCACCCTCTGCCAATTTTTGTGACTCGCATTATTATTTATCATCAGAAAAAAACAGTAACCAAAAAGGACTTTCAATTTCTCATAAAATTATATCAACACCAACCACCTCTCTCTCTCACTGACATTTACCATTAATAAATATCATTTATTTATTGGAATTCTGGTTTGTTTGTTTTTTACCTTGGCTTAGATGAAATATGTCGCTTCTATATGAAAAAGAAAGATTTTCATTATTTTGAATTTTAATCATTTGAATTATTGATCATTTCCATTCATTTTATTTTACTTTTGGATTTCCAACTTAAAAAAATAAGAAAATGAAATTAATGGGCTGCTATGTGCTTATGGATCAGAAATTAAATGAAGGATAATATATATATATATATATATTCTCGTTTGTTAGATCACACTTAATGTTCGTGAAAGATAAGATAATATTAAATATAATTATATTATAAATTTGTCATTTGCTTTCATTTTATGTATTAGCTTTATTAGGTCTATTCTAGAGAACTAATCCTAGTTTACACTCTCTGAAGATACATCATTTATTTATATTTTTTGTTTTATTTTAATACAACAAAATGAAATTTCCCGTGAACCTAGGATTATTTATTGCTGGCTATAAAGCAAGTAACAATTAATCGGGTATGTCTTGCCGGAGCATAAAAATTGTTTAATAAAGAAAATTTTATTAAGCCATACAGATTATTAATTGTTCCTAGCTATCAACATTTGTGTGCTGTAATTTAGGAATGGTTGGCATTGCTTTTGGTGTGAAGAAAAGCTTTTCTAGGTAGTGAGTAGACTGTAGAGAAGAGACTTGGTGGGGATCAATGAAAATGGTGCCGTAGAAAATAAAATCAAAGTTCAAGAAGATTGATTGGCAAGAAAAGAAGAGAAAATCTTAGAAAAATGGAAAGGAGTGTTATCTTGGGAATTTGTGGGTCAAGCAAAAGATATGCATATACGGTTGGGCATGGCTGAATTAGGATTAAAGAAATGTCTTAAGTTGTTGTCTTCAACCCAAGGAAACGAGCCCGGTTTCATGATACATGCACCTTGGGAACGATGACATATCGAAACATTATAAATATTAGAGTTGATTTTTAATTTATCTATGAAAAGCATCATCATAATAATAACTATATTCTAGATATATGAATATAAATAATGAAAAACAAAGGGAAACGGATCCTTGAAAATAATGACTAGCTGTTTAAAGGAAACCAAACTAAACTCTTTGCCCAAAGGACAAGAAGATGGATAGTGATTAATGAAGTTTCCTTACTTTTATAACCAAGGTGTCTTTCTTTACAATTTGCAAGGTTTCAATTTTCATGACTTTTGGCTTCATACTACAAACCCCATGCACAAGTTCATGAGCTTCTCATGAGAGACAAAACACCGAGAGAGGGATTTTCAAAGGGCACGAAGAAATTTGGTTAATTAGGATTCCAAAATTGCGCGTTTGGTGTTGATAATCTCACAAACGTGTTGAATATGCTGTCGATTATGCGTGTATATTGACTCGGTAAACAGTTAATGATATTTGATTAGGGTTTACTTATCCCAGTAAATTGAAACAGTTTAATGAATGAGTAGAATAATAATATTGTATGTTGTGTGCATTGCAGAGAGAGAGAGAGAGAGAGAAATGGGTGATGATTCTGATGAATAAGTTAACGTTAGTTAATTATATATCAAGTATTATATTGAATAGAGTTGAGTTTTTGGATTAGGGATTACCTAAACTAGAGGGTGGATTAGACCAGTCTATGAAACTTGGAGTGAGGTCAACCGACTTGGCCAGCAAGTGCAGCTGCATGGTGATCCCATTTGATTGATTTTTTAAAAAGATTGGTTGATCACATTATTCCATCCAAATTTACTTAATTAATAGTCAACCCTCTCTAGAGATCAATTTATATAAGTTTTACAAAAATATTGAAAAGATCCATATCATTGATAATATATATATATATATATATATATATATATATATATATATATATAGACACACACACACTAGAA
>JAWDEX010000016.1:6370679-6394097 GCA_035221805.1 Trichilia hirta
TAATCAACCCCCCGAACTTAGAATCTAAATTTTTTAGGTGATCTATCCTACTATTATTTGGATAGATGGCGACTCCACTTTTAAATTTTTCTTTACGTCAAATTTAAACGACGTCAACACCCTTCAATTACAAATAAAAAATTCAAATTATTCATTATTTACTACATAACAATATCAATTTGTTCCAATTGATGTATGATAATATTTTTTTAGATTTACATTATTTGTGTGATAATTAAATTAGGTAAACTTAGAAGATGACAAAAAGAGTAATAGTGGTCCATTAAAAAATTTTCTATTGTTTGTTTTTAAGAAAATTAGATTCTCATGTGTTAAGTAATTATATTACATATGATATAATATTTAATGCATATCTACTTGGGACAGAAAAGAGAACCCAACCTAATCTCAAGATCATAAAATTGTTGAACTCAATTGTTTCATTTTATCGCTTCTCCCAAACCCACTCTTGGCACAAGTGGACCGAAAATGCATGCCACCTTTTAATTATAATTTGTTTGCATTGTTCATCTCGTCCTATTTCTAATAATTGAAAATCTTTGGTCCAATAAGGAAGTTTTTTTTTTCAGAAAAAATCACACCCACCTTCCAATTTTGGTTGTAAGCAAGACCTAATCCACCTATAATCAAAAACTTGAATAAAATTCTTATAATAATGATGGCTTTGTAAGATAAAATAAAATAAAGATATAATTATAAATAAAAGTGTGGATACATGGATCCAAATGTACAGGATTTTGTACTAAATAGTTAGGAATTTAGTGTGTACCAAAATCACATGTAGAGCACATGATATACTTGATTTTCATTGTAACTACAATTTGTAATTTAATGATGCATATATCATACACATGGGATTCAAATTGCCAAGAGGGCAATACGATCAATCCCAAGTGATCAAAGAGTACATGTATTCATTCCTAGATGCATATAGAACTAATTAATTTTTATTTTTTTTTATCAAAACCCTAGTATTTGAGTGGATCCAAGCCATTTAGCCTCTTAAAACAAAAAAAAAAATGTAGAAAAGAGAAATTAACCCACTTCAATTCAAAATGATGATAGATAAATTTGGGGGAGAGAGATAATTATAGCATGTATTAATTATGAGATCTGAAATTTAAATTTCTTGTTTAGTTTATGAGTCGGTCCCATGTTTAATCAGTTTGTAGAAGTAGTACTGTTATTTTGTGGACCTAACTCGGTACAAATTAATGAATTCTCCTCTTTTTGATGAGAAATTTGGGTGGTTGCTAGGATACATTAATTAATTCTCATATATATATAATTGAAAGTAACAAAACTTTATTGAATTTATATATATTTGCTATTTAACGGTCAATAAGTAATTAGGTAATTAAGTTTTCTTTCGATCAAATGTTTGAATTTATAGATCATATAACTTTGTGCATGATTGAAAATAATTTAGCACTAAATTGGTATTCAACGCATAGTTGTTAAGAATTATAAATAAACTTATTTTTAACACTTTTATATTAGAGAATAGTTGATAGATTAGGTGATTATATCATTTATCTTTTGCTTTTTGAATATTTTTCTCTTAAATATAAGAAAGTAACTACATGGTAACTTATCGATTGCCAACTAAATTATAAAGTGCTGGAAAATGGGAAGAGAGAGACTGAAAGGGTGACAAAAGAAGGATAAGTGATGCATGTGAGAAGAAATTGGAATAAAAATTACTTTGGGTGGAAGAGGTCAGAAAGTTGGCACATGTGAGTGGGAATTAAAAATTAAATTAAATTAACAGTAGTACCATATATAATCGAGCAACAGGATTTTCAAAAGATTCTTACAAGCCTACTATAATTAAGCTTGTCATCCTTTAGAATAAAAAGAAAAAGAAAAAACTTGTTATCTCATCTCCATCGATCGATCCATCATATTACTTGAATATTTTTTTTTTTAATTTTAAAAAAAGGTAGGTTGGTGAAGGAGTGAAAAGAGGGAAGGTGATTTGAAATGGGGATATGTGCCAAAATAATAAGTGTGATAGATAGATATGCAGAGAAAGAAAGAGAGTAAATGAATGAATGATAGCTTAAGAAAGAGATCGAAGGGTACAAAACAACGTGGAGGCAAAGGAAAGAAAGCACAAAAACACTGACACCCGGCCATTTTTGCTTTGAAATTGGTCGTGTGGGGTGGGAATTGTTGCAAGAAAGTGTTTCTTTCATTTCTTTGATAGCTTCTCTTAATAATATTAGTTGAGCTGGTGGGGAGGTGTGTGGTGTGTGATGACTGATGAGAAGAAATGGATGGGTAAGCAATTTGACCCAACACAACCCATGCTTTCTCTTATTCCATCCATATTATTTATACCTATCTCAAAAAACCATAAAACATAGAATTATAAACAATGGAGATATTGATTTTAAAAGATAATTTCAAGAAACATCTCTATCTCTAACCCACTTCCTCTTTATTCAAATCTTATTGAACCTATCTTTGTGTACGTGGGAAATTTCTCCACCACCTTATTGTTCTCTGTGTGTATGTAAAATCAAAGTTAAAAGTTTCAAACATTTTCAATCACAGTAAATAGCACCCCACTCTCTCTCTCTCTCTCTCTCTCTCTTCTCTCTTCCTTATGTAATAAGTGGAAAATTATAAAGATTTGCAATTCTTGGAGAACAAGTATGTCTATATGAAAAAGGAGTTGAGGTATCTTTGTAATTGTCAAAGTAAAAAGTTGTTTTAAATTGTAAATATGTTTACACAAGAAAAAGATTACACATATATACTACCAGAAATTATTACTTCTCCATATAATTAGGTTTGGATATGGAGTCTATATATAGTACTCTCCTTTTTCCCGATCTCTCTCTTACGGATAAAGATATATATCTTTAAAGAATTCAACAATAGCGGTTTAATTCTCAATTGTTTTCTATATTCTATTCTATAGACAAAACTTGCGTATGCCTGACTTATCTTGTGACATCTTTTAAAGAAATAAATTCGGATCTACAAACACTGATGAGATAACAGTGGCCATGACCACTGCACGGATGATTCATGCACAACAAAGCTAGGATATTATGTATATTATAGCACACCAAATCAATTTTCAAAATTACTCAGAAACTATTTTTTCGTCTTTTCTTCTAATTTAAAACTCGTCCACTAATATCATTTTATTAAAAAAATGAAAATAACAATGAATAGTAGTCACCGACAAATTCAGTACAAAGTTGTGCACCAAACGAGTGAGAATATATGACACTATTTGAAGGTTAGATAGGTTAGGCTTGTAATCTTTTAATTATCCTTGTTTCTTATATCCTTCTACATCTCGCCTTCTGTTTAATTTTTCTATGTAAAATGAAAGGTAGGATTTGAATATTCTTAATTATTGTTGCGCCTAGCTACCTTATTAGATATTTTAAAGAAATTAAGAAGATTTGGTTCCATCGAGCCATTATTAATTCCTTAATTTATGGTAATTTGATTGATTAATTAGTCAAATATGGGTGATCACACCATTGAAAATGAAACGTTGGCAGATGTTCAGAACCATGATGCTTATTTTTGAACTCTTCCCTCTTCATCTCTCTTTCTCACAATTACAATATAGAAGTTGGGTTTATGTCTGTCCCTTTTGCTTTTGCATGACTTGAAAGAACATAAAGAAAAGTTTCCGAAATCAAGGAAAAGCCCCCACATGGTTTAGCTTCTATTTGTTTAGGAATTCATGGTGGGGTGGGTGTCTATGGTTAATCACCTCATACTATTATACAAAATTAAAGTTAAAAATAAATTTAAAAATATGTGAAATAAAAAAGAGTTTTCTCGGAAAATGACCTAAACCAAACATATATGTCCCTCCTATATCCTTATTACCCCATATGAAAATGACTTAAGCAACATGAATATGAATCCTTCCAATGAAGCCAAAATTCTTGGGAAAAAGCCTACCTCAAAAGGGAAGCATCTCAACCGAAAGAAACAAGAGAAAAATGAAAGATGCATATATGCCTTCTTCACTTATCCCACTACGCAATAACACAAACAAACAATCTACATACACGTAGAGAGAGAAAGAAATTGTTTTTATTTTCGACTTTAGATCAATAACATCTACTCACTCTTTCACATGCAACTTCCTAAGGAGAAAGATATATTTTGATAAAATAAATAATATAAAGAAAGATACCCAACATTTTCATCGAGCTATCTAGCTCTCAGAATCAGACTACCAGTCTTCGAGTGTTTGTTGTTTGTTTGCAAGCATTGTGGGATTCTAACTAGAAAAAAGCTGTGACTGTGAGAATCAATAATCAACTGAGACACACAGAGACAGAGAGAGAAAGAGAGGAGCTATAAAACGACTTTGGTTTTGTACTTTGTTATCTGCATGTGTATGTCTGACGCGTGAATGTTATTAATGCGTCTCGTTTTCCCAGAGAGAACGTTTGTGAGAAAATGATACAGAGAAAGCGAAAGAGAGAGGGAGAGATACTACCGTTAGGATTTAAAAATTCGTATTTTCACACGTCTCTCCTTTCTCCTATCTTAATTAGATAGCAAAGCATCATTAATTAGGTTGTTGAGGCTAATTCAATATTGGCATGCAAAATTGCCTCGTAAAACAGGCAACTTTATGGGTCAAATATTTAATTAGGCATCTTTCTTTGCTGTAATTTTTTGATGGAAAATCCAAGCGATCCTTTCTTTCAAGCCAAAAAGTCTTGCAATCATCATCTATATCGCTTTCATTGATAATCTTTAATCTCAATTCATGGGGTAGAATATGTTAGCAGTATATATCTCAATTTCCTAGGTTCGGTGGAATATATTAGCTAGTCAACTGATCAACATTTTCCTCTTGATAACAGTATTATGATTCATATAATATTTTGCAAATTAACAAGATGATTTTTTTTATTTTTTTTTGGGATGCTTTATCAACGGCTGTTGATGTGAATGGAAGAATTTTGAATAAAACTTTTTTGTTCTCTCATCAGAATTCTTCAATATATATAAAATGTGTAATAAGAAAAACATCATATAGAATATTACATAGTCAAAGCGAAGGGAATTTGAAGCTAAATTATGGAATACGAAAATTCCATTCAATTATATGTACAACTAAGTTTGAAGGTTATATTATTATTATTATTATTATTATTATTATTATTATTATTATTATTATTATTATGCAGGTTCGTCCAAAAGATCTTCTAGAGAACAAAGGAATTATACCATTCCTTCCCCTCTAATATACCAAGCACACCTTTCCAAGAAAAAATGATGATCATGTAGATGTAGTCCTCAAAATATATAGAAGATTTCAATTTACATCTTACAAAAAAATCTTACCAATGAAACCAACATCCAACAAAAAACACTATTAATATATTAAATGTTCAGGAACATATCTTAAGCTAGTGTCATATATCTATATCTTAGGCAATATATATGTTAGGTTATAATAGGTTAGATCCATCCAATTTTCAAAATCATGGTTTGCTTGTTTTCAAGGCTAAATAAGAATACGATGTGATCATTTTTGTTTTCTTTTTAATGGATTTTAGGAGAAAAGCCTATTAAAGGAGGTCCAGAAAACATATGGGATGACGCTAGCTGGCTAGTAATGTTGTATTCCTCGTGTCATTTTTTTTTTCACCTTAAAACGACTCATTACTGGATAAAATTTGAGTTTAATTTCTCACAAATTGTCTTTTAACAGACCCACTCTCTCTTTCTCCACGGGGAAGAAACAAAATGTAAAGAGCTTTAACAAAAAATATAAATTAATAATAAATTAATAAAAGAAAAGATAGACGATGGTCTTATAGCCAACCAGCCATCCACAGTTGAAATAATTATATTCGATTGTGATCGTTTTGATTGAGAAACATTTCTTGTTTGAAATAAGGTCAGTTGTGTAATGTGTATTTGTATGTATACAAAACAAAACATGATTCCAATTCACACTCTTTTCAAACAATATTGCCAACCCACCAAAGAGAGCTTTGATTCCCATCTGGTCCCCATGAAAAAGAAATGGAACAAAATTCTAAAACTCCCTTTAATTTTAATTACTAATTAAAATACAAGAAAATCCCCATAATTTCAAATTTTATAACAAAAAAAGAAAATAAAAATAAAATAATCTAAATCTTTTAATAGAAATTGTCGTAGTCACTCGTTACAAGAGGGGTTTTATCTATTTTTAAAATTAAAGGAAAAAAGAAAGAAAGAAAATATAAATATATTGATTGTGATTATGTATATATTGCTTGTAATTGTGGACATGTTATGAGCGGTGCCTTTAATTGTGTGTTCTCTAGTGGTTATAATGAAAAGGTAGCTAATCTAAAACTAAGAATTATCTTATTTATTATATGGTTGGCTTTGCATCCGAGTCCTAGTTCTATGTATTTCTCCATTCTCATCTATCATCATCTTTTTAATATTAACTTTATATTAGACCATAAATCGTTTTCCTCATACGTGTTCTTCAAGTTGTGTAGAATTAAGTTTTGTTTTTCATCTTACGTAACATAATTATTTGTTCAACAGAATTAATAATAATATTCATTTTTAATTAGTCGTATTTACCAAATCCAAATGCTTACTGATTCAAGCTATTTATTATCTGTGTATAATTTTTCAAAGAAAAAAAAATATAATGATAGGTTGTTGGACCAACGACATATTGGAATTGCTTATTAATATCACCATTATTGTCATTATTTAAAAACAATGTATTCACACATGAAATATGAATTAAAATATCGTTTTCATTCAAGAGAGAGTATGATTTGATAACATATTATTAATCCAATAAATAAATTAACACAAGTAAAACTTAAGTACCGATGAGAAATTTCCAATCCCTGATTCTAGAAATGCTTTTCTCTTGGAACTTTGTGGAAATATTTAGTTGCTCAAATGTACATTCTTGTTATATGTATAACTATTGAACATATATATTTATTAATTTGATATAATGCAATAGTTGGAAGTGTTGAATTATCTCATATATATATACATATACTTTTGTAGTTTAATAATAATCAGATTTAGAATTCAAATTTTATATTTTTTAAAAGATTAACAAATATTTTTCTACCTATGAGACAATTACCTCATATTAAAATTCTCACAATTAAGAATTTGTTAGGATTAACATTCTTCCAGGCTCCAGCTTTGCTTCATAGTCATATTTTTGTCTTTTGCTAGAGAGAAAATTGCATTCTTTTTTTTTTTTCTCTTTATACCAAAAAAGTTTGAATGGTATTTAGTTGCCCGTTTGGGGTGTGTTTGGTTAACAAAAACGACTTCCGAAAACTTTAACAATTTTTTTTTTCCTTTTTCACAATTTATTTTTCTTCCTAAACAAATTACTCCTGCAAGTTGCTCGAGGATCTTTGTATTATATAATAAACCCTGGAGATTTCCCTTTTTCTGAGTTATTGAAAAGTCAAAACAGTGCGTAAAATTGACATATGTGTTAATAATCACGACAAGGACTGCATAGCCAAATGCAGGCCAATTAAAATTATTTTCTGGTGCCATTAAAATTCACAATTCCTCAAAATTGGTCCCAAAATCTTGCCCTTAATATAAGGGATGGTGTCAGCATAGCCACAGACCCAAAAAAAAAAAATAAGGAAAAAGGAAAAAAGAAAAGAAAAGAGTGCTAATATTCGGTAGCCAATATGAATATGGAAATCAGTGGCATATTATAATTATGTATGCATCTTCTGAACTTCACAATAAGTTATGCTGATGTAATAGGTCCAGTGCCAATTTGTTTATTGTGATACTTGTTCTATCAGCCGTTGGATTAGGGGACCACTGATTTTTCAGTATTTATGACTTTTGTTCTTAACCAAAGTTGCTACCTATTCATTACGATGTAAAAATGTGAGATACTTGGAGGTTCAATAGTGACATGGGGTCATGGGTCTGCGCCTTTTGGTGGGTGCCTTTTTATTAAAGAGAATTCTTTTGGGGTTCAAATTTAAAATCTTTGAAATTATAGCAGTCAAAGTGTCCATATATATATATATAATGAATATTTGAAAATTTACCAAATATTGTTCTTGGAGATTACAACCAAATACAGAAATTCACCTTTCATGAGATTACAAGAGCAAATGAGTGAATTTCCATCCAAGGAATTGTCACAAAAGCTACTGCTTCATTTTCCAAATTCAGTGGTACCAAGTAAAAGACATTAAATAAATTAACAACTAGACATGCAAAATCGTATGCATATGGGACCTATAGATGACTCCAAAAGTGTGCCCACAATGAATGAAGAAGGAAAGAGGAAGTTGATTTTGTGCAGTATGAGGTTTGATTCTTTGCAGCAAAGACTAAGCCCCACACACACTCTGATGTTGCTTCCCGATTACCATTACCATTACCTCATAAATAAAACTCCCTATTCCTTTTCCTTCCGTTTCTGTTTCTGTCTCTGCCAATTTTTGTGACTCGCATTATTATTTATCAGAAGAAAGCAGGAGCCAAAGACTTTCAATTTCTCATAAATTGTAACAACACCCACCAGTACTCTCTCTCACTGACATTTACCATTAATAAATATCATTATTTTGTTTATTGGAATTCTGGTTCTTGTTTTTTAACCTTTGTCGATAAAATATGTAACTTCTATATGAAAAGAAAGAGTACCCATTATTTTGAACTTAAATCATTTTAGTTATTGGTCATTTCAATTCATTTTAATTTACTTTTGAATTTCGAATTTAAAAACATAAAAATATGAAATTAATGGGCGGCTATGCGCTCATGGATCAGCCAATTAAATAACGGCATAGCTACAAGGTAATAGTTGAGTGATGATTGGTTTTGATGCAGGTAATAATTCAATATATATATATATATATATATAAACACTTCTTACACCACAAACGTATACACATCACTAATCCTCCATTTTCTCATTTGTTAGATCACACATAATCTCCATGAAAGATAAGATATTATAGATATAATTATATTATAATGTTTGTAATTTGCTTTAATTGCATGTATTAGCTTTATTGGGTCTATTCTATAGCACTAATTCCATCCTTGTTCCATTCTCTCAAAATACATTATTTATTTATTTTTTTTACGTTTTACTTTAAGACAAGAAAAATGAAATTTCACGGGAATCTAGGATTATTTATTGCCGGCTATGAAGCACGTAACAATTAATGGGGTATGCCTTGCCGGAGCATAAAAATTTTTAAATAAATAGGACAAAATAAAAAATACATGCATAAAAAGAAAAAACAAGAAGATTTTATTAAGCAACATAGATTATTAACTGTTGCTAGCTATCAACATTTGTTGGCTGTAACTTGGGGATGGTTGGCATTGCTTTTGGCGTGAAAAACAGCTTTTATAGGTAGTGGGTAGGCTGTAGAGAAGAGAATTGTGGGAATCAAGGAAAATGGTGCCATAGAAAATAAAATCAAAGTTCAAGAAAATTGATTGGCAAGAAAGGGATAAAAAGGCTTAGAAAAATGGAAAGAAGTGTTATCTTTGGAGTTTGTGAGTCAAGCAAAATATGTGCATATACAGATGTGGGATGGTTGGATTAGGGTTAAAGAAATGTCTTAAGTTGGTGTTGTCTTCACCCCAAGGAAATGTGCCTGGTTTCATCGTACATACATCTTGTAAATGACGACTTATGGAATATTAGAGTTGATTTTTAATTAATCCATGAAAATCATCATCGTCACCATCACCATCATCATCATCATCATAATAATAATAATAAAATTTTGTTAAAGAGTGCTCTTAAGATATTGGTTAAGATTTTATATTCACTATTTATAATAATTTTTTATATTTAATATAACTATTAATGATAAATTTTAATGCATTAAAAAATATAATTTAACACAAAGATTTTAACAAGTATTATAACGTACTCGCTAGTAAAATTTATTATTATTACTACAATAATATATTTTAAGGTGGGTTTTGTCGACAAACATAGTATTTGTTCAGCTTTGATAAGTTATAATTTTTGATGCACTGAAATTTATAAGTGTTTATTAATTATTATATTAAATATTCAAAATTACTATAAATAATAAATATAAAAATTTTAATAAGTGTTTTAAGAGAAATAGTTAGCAAAACCTATATATCAATACAACTAGTGAACAACAAAGGGAAAGTCCTTGAAAATCATGACTAGCTGTTTAAAAGAAAACCGAACAAAACACTTTGCCCAAAGGACAAGGAGATGGATAGTGATTAATGAAGTTTCCCTACTTTTATAGCCAACGTGTCTTTCTTTACAATTTGCAAGGTTTCAACTTTCATGACTTTAGTTTCATCCTCAAATCCCAAGCACAAGTTCATGAGCTTCCTGGTCCAGGGGAGACAAAATAACAAAGAGAGAAAATTCAAACCGCACAAAGAAACTTGCTTAATTAGGATTCCGAAAGTTGTACAGTTGGTGTCGAAAATCTAACAAACGTGTTGAATAGGCTGCCGGTTATGCGTATATATTGACTCCATGCACGATTAATGGTATTTGATTGAGGTTTAATTATCCCAGCTAATTGAAACAGCTTAACAAATGAGTAGAATAATAATACTGTATGTTGTATGCATTGAGGAGAGAGAGAGAGAAGAGTTGGGGAGGGTAAGTGGGCGGAATGGATGATGAATGAATTAACTTTAATTATATATCAAGTATTGTATTGAATTGAATTGAGTCGAGTTTTTGGATTAGGGTGAGGTTTACCAAACCTTAAATGGTGGATTAGACCTGTCAAAGAAAATTTGGAGTGAGGTCAACCGATTTGGCCTCCAAGTGCAACTGCATACTGATCCCATTGGATTGATTTTTCAAAAAGATAGGTTGATTGATCACATTATTCGATCCAAATTTAATTAATTAATAGTCAACTCTGTCTTGAGATCAATTTATATAAGTTTTACAAAAATTTCGAAAAAACCCATATCATCTTTGTAATATACTATAACTATGCCTATATATACATTATGCAACATTAATTATTAATCGTAGAATACCTAAGATAACGCTTCATTCCATAGCATAATAGAGACCATTAGACCAAGTAAAAACAGGCAATAATTTGATTCCTGTTTTAATCATCTAATTACAAACAAATGAACGTAAGAACAAAGAGATCAGAAAATGAAAGGGGAAGATGGATTGGATTGGGAGAAGAAAACAATGAATAGTGATGAGATGAGATGAGCTGTAGCCTGTGTGAAATGATAATAAAGTGATTAAAATTACATTATAAATAAAAATTATAAAGCCGTGAACGATTGTATTTTTATAACATGTAGTCCGAGAAGGAGATGACATTCAATATATTGATTGATTGTAGAAAGAGAAGAAGAATATGAAAGGAGAATGGGAAGATTGGAGAAGGAGAGGGAGCCAACCCCGTTGGTGGGTCCAAATACAAAGACAAATTGCGTGATGCCATTCCAAGCACTCTCTTTCACATTTTCTTCAATGAATTCTTTCTTTATCATCTCCATTAACTAAAGTAATCAAAGTAATCACGTTTGGGGAAGATCACCAAAGACCAACTTAACTTTTATTGTGTGATTCTCACTTCATCAATCTTCCTCTTGCTTTCTTTTTCAATATAAAAATATTATTTTATTTTACACATATAGTAAACTCTTATTTTCCTTGTGGTTATTTTTTACACGCATCTTATAATTTTTCCAAGGATGCTCCTCTTTAGCCAAAGAAAACTCAATACGTAGCCTTAAACCATCGGATGCTTTTTATAACCATTGAAATGCATGCGGGGTAAAAGAAATTATATTTAGTCAACATGATAATCGGTTTAAATTTTAAGATTGGTTTTTAATTATGATTTAACGGTTTCCCTAACCTTAGCTTAGTCATTTTGACATAGTCATACCCAAATTTTGATCCATCACCAACTGGGTGGTGATTACAATGTGAAATTGGGAGAAACTCAATCAATAACTAAGCAATTAGGTCGGAGGTATTGTGATCTCTTCTCCTTTTTCTAAGATAACGAATGAGAACTAAAGTAAAGCAATCCTTACCAGTTAAAAAGTTTTGAATCTTCAAAATCAAGTAATTCAATTTAACAATTAATAACAACATCTAAAACAAAATCTTACACGGTGATATTGGGAAAATAAAGTTGGTGTATTTAATATCAAGACAAATTGCTTGAATTCTATATTATCTAAGGGTGATTTGAATTTTTGCTTCTTCAAGGTAGTGTGAGTGTCATCCTTATCACAATTCACATGCATGGTATGAATTTATTAAAAAGGATTTTGTTTTTCCAATGAAAAGATTTTATATATTCCTATATTTATCTGAATGGAAAATTAATAAAATTATAAAAAAAGAACATAAGATTATTTGAGAAAATTTATTTTTCATTTTTATTAAAAAGTCGATAAATTTTGGTCCCTAGAGATTCTCATTGCGGATGGGGGCAAATGGGAAGCCACGCTGTCGACAAACACATGGATCCTATTCACATACAATACAATTCCAAACGGCCTCAGCGGCGGCAGAGACCTGCACTCTCTTCGGCAATTTAAACATACATAAAATGCTTCACCTACATAGACAACAACCACCACCCATGTCATGGAGTCTTTCTCTTCTATTTATTATTTTTAATTATATAAAAATAAAAATAAAAAAAAATTCTTTTTCAATATAGGATCATTAACTGAAAAAAAATATTTATATAAAAAGATGTGGAAAAGTATTGTAGTAATTAGTAATTGTTGTCGTTGATGATGACGATGATGATAACAAACACGAGACTCCTTCCCAAGAAAAGCCAACCCCACGCATACATACATAGAACTTAGAAGAAGAGAAGCCAAGGCAAAGGCAAAGGCAACAAACAAAGACAGAGCAGAATAAGGCATCTCTCTCTTGGACTGATTCGTTGCAGTCGCATCTCTATCTATCTGTCTATCTGTACCGTATATATATATATATATATATATGCATACACAAACATAAAAGGGAGAGAGAAAGATTAGAAAGCATAGCAAATAAGGCAACACGAAGCAAAGAACAAGAAAAGTAGGTAAAAATACAAATAAGAAGAAGGGTTTCATAGATAGATAGATTGGAAGGGAATGGTAATGTTGATGATGGCGGTGGTGGTGGTGGCCTCTTATCTCAATTCAACATAATTCATTCATTGATTCTTTTTCCTTTTTCTCTCTCTAAAAAAACTCTCTTTTGCCTTTTTTTTCTTTTCTTTTGTTTTTTTGTCCTTCCTATTGAAGAGTCCGCCAAGCTAGGCCTTGTGGGCAAAGACAGGCCAAGCAAGGAAGCAGGCATCTTTCTTTCTCTTTTTCATGCTTCTTATGTGGTAGCGTTTATTGCTACACCGTCTTTCACATTTCACCTTCTCTATAGACATATATAAAAAAAAACTCCATACCTTCTCCTTTATATCATCATCATCTTATTCTTCTTCTATAATGGCTGTTCAAGCTCAATACCCATCAAACGTTCTCCTTCTAAATAGGTTCGCCTTTCATCTCTCTCTATCTTTCTTGTTTTTCATCTTAATCCAATCAATTTTCGATCTTTTATCTGATTCCATATGTTTCATTTCTTGTTTGCAGAAACGGACAAGAAGGGCATGATTATCCGTTGCAGCCACAACCAGGAGGATTTCTTGATCAATCGTACATGTTATTCAACAATGGAGGTCGGTAATCAGTCGGCTTAATTTAATTTTGTCCATGCCCAGTTGTAATTATCAAGATTCTAAACTTGCCACCATGTTCTCCAAAACAAAACACAGGGAGTAGTAATCCACGCAAAAGAGGAAGAGAAGTTACAGCTACAGCAGCAAATAATACAACGACAACAATAACAACAGCACCCTTTAATCCATTCTCTATGCAATCCCAAACTCCTCAACTGGTAAACCTCTCTGAGCTACACAACCATCAACAAGCCAATATCGTCTCTACTGGCCTACGGTTGTCGTTCGGTGAACAACAACAACAACAGACTCATCGTCATCATCAACACCACCAACAGCAACAGCTAAATGTTATTTGCCAGTCACCTTCGTTCTTGTCTATTTTATCAGAAGACTTATCCACTCAAATCAAACGCCAGCGAGATGAATTAGACCAATTTCTCCAAGCTCAGGTACCAATTCAGTCTTTCTTCAAATGGGTTTCTTTTTAACGCAACAGACTTGTGTTTCAATAAATATTTTCCAATGCTTCGAGCGGCTATTGAATTTTTCATTTTTATAATTTAAATAGGGAGAGCAACTCCGCCTTGCATTAGCAGAGAAAAGGCAGAGGCACTATAGTGCGCTGCTGGGTGCGGCGGAGGAATCAATATCCCGGCGATTAAGAGAAAAGGATGCCGAAGTAGAGAAAGCCACGCGAAGAAATGCGGAGTTGGAGGCACGCGCGGCGCAACTCAGCGTGGAGGTTCAGGTTTGGCAGGCAAAGGCCAGGGAACAGGAGGCAACAGCTGCATCTTTACAGGCGCAGCTGCAGCAGGCAATAATGAGCTGTACAGGCGGTGCACAAGAGAGCAGGAGAGGGGATGATGGACTAATGTGCACAGGGGAGGTAGCAGAGGATGCGGAATCGGCGTACGTCGATCCAGACCGCGTAGTGTCCGTTCCCATTTCTGGTCCGAGTTGTAAAGCGTGTCGGAAGGGAGTTGCGTCGGTGGTGCTTCTGCCGTGTCGGCATCTTTGCGTTTGTACAAATTGTGACCGGATTGTTCGGGCGTGCCCGCGATGTTTCAACGTGACCGAATCCAGTGTTGAGGTTTTCCTTTCTTAGGCCTAAAAGCCCATCAATGCAGAAACCAGAGGCCCGGTTTGAGGCCCAACAAGATGTGAGAAAATAAAGTAATGGTAAAAAAAAAAAATTTAAAATGGAGTATAATAATAACTACATTTTGGTGTTATATTGGGGTGCAGATATTCTGGTGGACCAGTCAAGACTGGAAATTTTCTTTCTTTCTTTCTTTCTTTCTTTCTTTTTTTTATTTTTTTTCACTCCCCCTCTTGGAGTGCAAGTCACCTAGAGGATGTACATGGCCACATGGGTTGTGGTATTTTTTTTTTTCCTTCTTAAAAAATAATTAAGTAAATTCTTTTATTTGATGATATTGTTTTGTCCTTGGCTGTTTCTTCCAAGCGAATTTTTATTATTATTGTTAATATTATTGTCTAGGAATAGATATAATTAGGCAGAATGCACTTGCATTAGAGGTTGTTAATGACTCAATTCAATATAGGATATATAGCAGACACATTGTCATATGTAGGATGAATATGCATAGTTTATTTCTTATGAATTTCATGAAAGCAATTTATGATTACAGAATTGACAATATACACATTTTTGGTAAGTTTACTTTTTCTTACATTTTCTGCATAATGGTTTTCATGTAAGTACAAAGTAGAGTTATTATATAGAAATTTGGCAATTTTAAGGACAAAATCAGAAGCAGATAAACATGTAATAACAGCTGGGATTAAAACAATCAAGTAGGTAAACAAATTAATGGTTTGAATTATCCCATTGTTATTATGATGTTATAACCATGGATCAGTAACATTTCACCATTTACTCAATTAACAGAGAAAAGCTTTCTTTGTTTTCCCTTCAAGAGACATCAAACAAAGCACCTTTTACTAACAGCCTTATCCATCTAATAGAAGCAAACAGATACTAGGCTTTCAATATTAGGGTATCCTTTTTCTCTTTCTAATGAATTGATCTAACTTCCCTTAAGATAGAAAGCGTGTGCTTATTTTTGTTCTACTATTTTCCAATTGATTATTTTAATACAAAGTTGAAGAAATCTTCTCATTCTGTTTAGGTCCTAAGGAGTTATATGCATATATCATTATTGGGTGGCCTTATTAAGAGAGGCATTGGTTATTGGCCAATTTTCATTTCCGTGATGCTGCCGTAAGATAAGCTACATATTCGCTTGGGTCTCTATAAGAATGTGGAAAAGAGTTTAGAGATATGGAATATCAATCAAAATTCAAGGATGGATTATTGGGTTTCTTTCTACATGATAAAATCTAAGCTTTTGCGTCCAAAATTCTTTGGCGCAATATAAGATTCTCTTCTCCTTACTCTGTCAACCATTATGTGTACCTACTCTTTCTATTTGACTGATGTTATAGGGGTAGAGCAACGCATTGATGCAGAGAATAGACTGGTCTATCTTACTTTTTCTTTCTTCCCTTCAACGTTTTTTGTAGTGGAAGTCTAAATAAGTAAAAGAATTGGTCGATGTTTATTGATTTAAACGTGCAACATTTTTTGATGGGGTACCAAAAGTTTGGGGTTCATACTCCTATAACACCAAAATTTGGGAGAAATTTAATTTCCATTTCAGTAATTTTAATTCAAAAAGAAAATAAGAAAAGAATTAAAATACTATTTGGGTTGGTTTGACTTGATTTATGAGCAGTTTGCTTTACTCTTTTCCATCGCCAATTCTTGCTGCTAATTTTTTGCAGTTAGCCGACCTTCAATTTGAAGCAACTTTCTGTGATTGCATGGAAGCATCAAAATAAGACCATTGAATATTTCAATTATATGAGAAAGTGATTTTAAAGAAAGTGAAACCCAAGTGATATTTCATCCTTTTATTTGTGTTCTTCCTCAATAGATAGGCAGATTCTGGAGAGAATAGAGAGAGACACACACACATTTTTCTTTAAACTAAACAGGGATTATGTATGTGAATAATGCTTCATTTCTTAAGCAAAACTTCAATGAATGATAACTTGATGAAAGCCACAAGAGTAATCCCTTCTTTAAATATAATAATTTGGTGAATTATAGATTGGATCACAACACAAGCAAGTCTGATTGCAATTAATTATGCAACTTTTTAACTGTTTGTAACGTAACTCCTCTTGCAGATAAGCAGGAATCTAATTGAGCGATTGTTATCACATGGCCATTACACCACACTGTCCAATGCAACTTACACATCAGTACATGTATCATGGATTTGGCAAAATAATGCAGCTAAAGCCAACACATGTACCAATTAATAAGAAAACTAGTATAAAGGCAATTGAATCACTCTCGGGCTCAGCTCACCCAAAAAGAAGGAAGAAAAAGAAAAAGTAAACCCTTAATTGATCCTGAGGAAAATTACTACTAAAGTGGAAGCTGTTAAATTTTGCCGCAGTCGTATTCTGGGAACAAGCTTGAATTGTCATGTAATCAAAACAAATTGCAACGTAATGAGAATCATCACTCACATATTTAAACACCACCTTTACTCTTTTCCTCTTTTCTTTTTCTTTCAAATTTATTCCTTCTGCATCAGAGGCAAAACCATACTTGAGAAGTAAATTGGTACGGGTCTGCAAGATTCTTCTCCAAATTGGTGGAAGTGACACATGCTTGTCCTGAAACCAGTGGTTCAAGTTTGACCAATATATGAAAGTAGCAAAACATTAAACCCATCTTTTCATTGAAGGTTCATATGATTTCCGGATCATGATATTTCAAGATTTGGTTTCTCAAAAATATCTGTCCATTGTCAGATTCATAAAATGTGTGACACTTTAACATGAATGAACTTGGAACAATTTTCCCTTGTTTCAAGAATCTAGTAAATATTTTTATACCCAGAAGCTAGTTTAGCATTTGATGATATGAATGAAAGGACTTGTCAATGAGGTTGCAGAGTAGGACAAAGATAATACATAAAAGAGATGCCCCATTTCCGCAAGTGCCACCACGTCAATGAAAATTAGGATTTAGATCTAGGACAGAACAGATAGTCACATAAATTTATATGGGATGGGGCCAAGCTCTAGGAGTAACTTTGGCGCTCTGGCTATTGCCAACGATAAGGACTTGATGTGTTGTGTATGATTTGACTTCCAGAAAATTTAGCATGATAGCAAGAGATATGCTTTTGCTATATGTGTTTTGAATCGAATCAAATGGATAAGTGGAGGACAACACATTTGTGATTTTGTTCATGTTTCATCTCAATCTCAATTCTCATGAAAAGTCTGACATCATTTATGGTGAAATTCTTTTCACAACTAAGCATTGATCCAGGTGCATCCATTAAATGGTAATAAGCCTTAAAGCAATTATATTGTATTGGAAGGTAGAGTGAAGTATGAATTTGCCTTTGTGTTGGTAATTAATGTTTTGTTAGTATCTTGGCCTAAATTGTCATAAATTTCCAAAAACCATTTCACCGTCAAATAATGGCATCACACTTTTCCAATTTCATGCAATTTTTTTCTTTTTCCATTTTTCTTTTTCTGGGGTCAATTAGTCATGACATGATATGTGATATTTTAAATGGAGTTTCACATTATCATGTCTTAAATCCTTTGAAAGCCATTACACTGGTACGGCCAATTCCATTCAGTGCTCTATACAGCCAAGTAGACCAAAAATAATGTTTGTGATAGAGCACTGTAGTAAGCAAATGTGGGTCCCTTTATATTATGCACAATAGATGGCAGTTTGACAAAACAAAGATACGAAAGATCAACTTGATGCCCGTTTTCGGTACTCTGCATTGCTAACACGCCTACTTTTTAGTACAGTTTTTGGCCTTTTCTTTTCTTCTGTTCTGTTAGGTGAGAAGCAATTGCTTTATTATTTTTGCATTTGATTATACTTGCCAACCAATAATAACAATAATAATACAATCGTAATATGACATTTTTATATTTCAGAGGTTGCCTATGAAAAATGTAGATCCAGTATGATTTTTTATGGAATGTCTCCCTTATGTAACTGTTCGAATCAAATGGAAAATTGACAAGTCTAACACAACACCCTCCTAATTCTATACGCAGGAATTAAACTTGTTTGGGCCAATTGGGTCCTGAATTCTGTTACAGAACAGCAAAGTTATTCTCTATTAAACCGCGTAACTGAATTGGTCTGCTTGCCCACATCACACCCACATAAGCCCAAGTGAGCCATGAGCCAACGCCCTACGTCCCCTGAAATGCACTGCCCTATGTAGATTGTAATTAAAGTTAAACGAATTGGTTAGTCTTCGTCAGCTTGTTTTTACAACTGTCAACCACTCTATTCAATTGGATATGGCATTTATGAATGAAATTAAACTGCATAGATTTTTTTAAAATTACGGGAAGAATGCGTCAATATCAGAACCAGCAGCTGGGAAACAATACGAAATCTAATTTCCCATATTATAATTTGTAGGTTTCTTTGATAGGACTCCATGTTGGGAGCTGGTACTAGTAGGGTCAACTGGAAATAGATATCATTTTCATGTTCATTTACATATACAAAACGTATTGATAAGGATGAATTTTAGAAATTTAAGTTGGGGTAATTTTTATTCGTCGGAGTTTAGTTGGTTAATGGGATACAGTAATAAATAATAATCCTTAATCAACAGTAATTTAGTGAAAGAAATTTGTATGATTGAATCTACTATTTGCTTTGAAGTAATTCAAAATAGCAATTGCTTTTTCTTTCATTGAAAAAAAAAAAATGAGAACCATCTTCTTCTCGCTGGGTCCATTACTAAATGAGATGCAGAGTTGGACCAACTTTCAATGGGTTGGCCCTTGGAAGGAAACAAGTGTATTTTGAATTGGACTCTTATTTTTTATATCCCAAATTCTCTAAACAAAAGTTGGAGTATTTGGATCATTTCATGGTTTTACTAAGTACACATCCCTAAATTTCCATGAGGCCAATCTATGAACTTCCTGAAAAAACACTGAAGAAAATGAAATTCAGTGTCAATGTGAATAGAAATTTCTGATGAAAGAAGTAAAATTCCCGATTATAATATTATATTTCTTGGACTCTATTTTTATGCCCCAAACAAAATTTGTGGTATTTTGATTATTTAATGGGTTTACTAAGTACCCCAACCAAATTGTTCCATGAGCCCAACTTAAGAACTTCCTAAGACAACACTGAAGAAAATGAAATTCAGAATGAATGTGCATAGAAATTTCCAATGAAAATATTATACCTCTGAGACTCCGACTCTCATCATGTTAATAATTTTGTTTTAAAAAATACATCTCCACAAAGGAGTCTTACTTACCTACCAATTTTTCAGAAAGTTCCGTCTGACTTCTGCACCCATGATGGATTTGTTTTCCTACAACACTTTCACTAGTTATGTTAAAACTTTTTTTTTTCAAATTTATTTTTTTTGAAATGATTTATTTGATAATATTTTTCAATCCTGTCAATCATCTGCTTTACTTGCGATGGAATTAAAATATTATTATACGCAAATGTTGAAAATAAATTATAAACAAAAATCATATTTTTTTCTTCGAAACTCCACCAAATGATACAATGCATGCAATCAGGGAGCATAAATATACAACAAATTAATATTTTAAATAAAATGATTTGTCCGCGTAGCACGTAGAACCTTTTGTAAATATAATTGAAGAACGCTACCCATCTCAATTACCACGAATTTATTTAGTATTTAATTTAATTCATGTGAAACCAAGATAAAACACAATATGAAAGAGGGAAGACAGTGTGATTCGTGTTTTCAACTTTCACAATTAAGTCGTGTTTCAATGCTAATTACATAGATTATTATCAATGAATGCACCACGTGCCTAGGATTCTAACATAGGTTTGGTAAGAATCCAAGAGTTTACTGATCGATTTATATTTTAATAGAGTTAATTCTGTACTGTACTGTTCACGCGTCTCTTTAGAATCAATTACTAAAATAATCGAAACAATCGTACAAAAGGAAGCCAACAAACAATAAACTTAAGAATAATAAAATGGGAATGGATAGAGGGTATATAATAAAGTTAGTATTTTTATAAATTAAAAATCAAAATAAAAGAATTTAAAATAAAAAGAATTGAACGGTAGTATGGTACAACTGATTGCACGTAACTTGATGGGTAAAGTATTATTTTGGTTCTTAAAAAGTTTAAATTAAATAAAATAAAATTTTATGATTTATGAGGATAGGATTAAAAATAAAAAATATATATTTTTTAATAATTTTTTAAAAATAATAAAATAAAACTATATTAAATTAAGAATTTTTTTTTTAAAAGAAAATAATTTATTCTAAAGCGACCCTAATAAAATAGAATGAGAAAATGGGATGCTGCCTTAAGGCACTACAAGGTTACAAAAGAAAGAAAAGAATATCATATAAATAAATAAATCTTAAGAATATAAAATTAAAAATTAAAAAAAAATTTAAAAACTGGAACGTAAGACTCCAGAAAAGGTTTCAAGTTGTAGAACATGCCGGAAGCTGGGAGACATAAGTGGTGGGAGTAAAAGATATTGTACATATATCTGCCTGTTTTGAGTGACTCAACGAGGCTAGAATTGCATCTACTGAGTTTGCCTTCACTGCAGAGTACGATAGAATCGAGTCATAAATAAACATCATCACGACATGCAGCAAACGCAACGCAGGTGACAGACGAAAATATATATTTTATACAATTTAATATTAGTTTAATTGATATTTCTAATTAAGTCCCTGATTTTCTTAAAAAATTAAGTTAAAACATACTTTAGAAATTTATAGCACATTAATTAATCCTTGATATTAGTTATTTTTTAAATTTTACATCAGTTCTTATGCTTAAAAATAACTTATTATCTTTTAAAATTTAATAATTAAATTATTATTAATTTATAAAATAATTTAAATTTATTTTCATTTAATATTGTAAAATAATAATATTAATGATACAAAATTATTTAATATGATAATATTGTGTAGTTATCAAATATTTTATATAACTATTTTATCTTTCTATTTTTATAAAATTTTTAATTATTCTAGAAAAAATATAATACATCAACAATATTTTCGTCTTAATTTTTTTAAAAAATAATTAAAAATATCCATGGTAAAAGAAGAGTTATTACATTTTTCCGCTTTAAAATATCTGCTTGGACTTTGAACTATGTCTGTCTTTATACTAACTCTAATTTCTTCTAATATCTTTTTGACACATGCCTCCAAAACTCGTAGGTCCAATGTTTATGGTACTATCAAGCGAGCGTAACGGTCCTTAAACTTGATTTTATTGAGTTTAGACCTTAAATTCATAATGGTGCATCTTAGCTTGGTATCCATCCTTACGCCTATTCCAAGGCTACAAAAAGTGTCAGATATTCTTAACTTGCTATAATTATCCATTTTGGGGTTAACACAGGAATCAACAATTTTCCCTTTTCCCTTTTGTAAGGTGGTGAGGCAACAATTTTTTCCCTTGTAGCAATTGTGGGGCAGCAGGACTTTAGATCGCCCTTAAACTGTGGGTGGCTCGCGATCGCCTTTAAGGGTATAGGTCGGTGTGTTTCTTCATCGCGATATTCCTGTAACAAAATCCTTAACCTAGAGGCCTCCTTTTCTAATTGTATGTTCCTTTACTCCAACGCTCGTCTTTTTTTGTTATCATTTGCCTGTCTAATCCTATAATCTTCCTGCTCCATTTTTAACTACAATGATCCACGCCCTTCGGCTCTTGCAATTGCTTTACTTATTGGCTGTGTGGCAGCTTAGTCATGTAGTTCACTTTTATCGAAGGATTCTGTGACATTTTCTTTATCTGCGGAGCGGACAGGGTCCCCATCACTCTCCACTTGCAATCTCCTTAAAAAGCAGCTACGGTTGTGTCCAGCTATTTATATGTGAAATACATTGCAAAGTATTTTGAAAGGCTTTTTGTAAGTTTTTCGTAGACAATGTCAACTATTGATGCTAAAATTTTTTTAAAGTAAAAAACTTAGTATATCACACAGATTTTATTATTGCAGCTATTCAATCTATCGGAAGGAGCAAGTTCTTATCTTGGTTTGGGGCTTTGTGGGTCACACTTAAAATATAAGTAAGATAGTTAAGAGTAAAGCCAACTTGTCGGCGTATAAACTCTGATACTTAAGTCAGCAACCCGCCAAAAGCTATAGAGTATAACAAAAAAATAGTGTTTGTGATTTTTACATACCTGAACTATTAGGCTCAGGAATATATAAGTGTGAGAGTAGTGTAGAATGCCTCTCTTTTTCTAAAAAGTATTAAAAGAGGTCTTATTTAATACCCGAAACCTGTATCTATAGTGGCATTCGCACATGTAAGTATCGAAAAATAGGAGTCTGATTAAATAGTATATGGTTAGTTTGAGCGGCCAATAAGTCATTTCATTATCACTATCTACCGAGATAGGATAACACAATAAATACCTACAACGTAAATAATATGGCATTTCAGATCTTAAATGCGATGGGACGTTCTGTTAATTTTTGAAAATTATGCCTTGATCACTCATTTGGGTCTTCCGTTTTTATTAAATATGAATGAGATCACCTTGAAATTTTGAAGGATAAGCATAGAAT